>PVKS010023980.1:0-31715 GCA_004027875.1 Aplodontia rufa | reverse complement strand
ATCTTTGCCATTCTGACTGGTGTAAGGTGATATCTTAATGTGGTTTTCATTTGCATTTCTCTGATTACTAATGATTTAGAGCACTTTCTCATGTATTCATTGGCTTGATCAATGTCCTCTGGTGAGAAGTCTCTGTTTAGCTCTTTGGCCCATTTATCAATTGGGCTGTTGGTGATTTTGTAGCTGACATTTTTGAGTAGCACTCTTATCTTTGACTTTCAGACATACCCATGTATATCTAAACCAGTGGTGAACTATGCTTGTGTTCTAATGAGCATCTGCTCAGCCTCTACTCCAACACCATTATGGAAGGCTTGGCCAACCATTTGCTAGACATGATGAGTTTTATAAAAATTTCACTGTCACTCACATATGGACATAACCCCTGTTTTACCACATCTATAGTAGGCCTCCCTACAAGGGTTAGGTTATTACCTGATTTTTACAGTTGACTAAACTTGGCCTTAAGGAATTTAAGGAACTTGCTCAGAACCTCACAGCTAAAGACAGATTCCAAGGTCATGTTATGTCTACTGCATCTTGCTAGTCCTCTAAAAATGGGATATGGCATTAAAATAAGAGCATTTCATAGGAAAAACCATTCTGAAAGAAGGTAGGAGGAATATTCTCCATTCTCTTCATGAAGAATCACCATTGAAAGTCTTCTTTTTCTAGTTTCTTTCGAAGAAAAGTTTTTGTTTATTTTACTGTTAAAAAAACTTCTTTGACATTTCTTTTTAGCAAATTAGAAATGAGTGTAACATCCCATTGTAAAGTGCCATCTAGTATTGCTGAGTCATAATGAGAGAGAAACCATTTCTTAGAATTATAGAATGTGGCGTCTAAGAAGTGCTTAGTTTAGTTACCCATCTGATGCTTCAAAGTCCCCAGCCCAGGACTGTCCTGCTTTTCTGTGTCCACAGCAGACCACAGTTCCTACCCTGAAACCCTCTGTTCTTAGATTCTCTTCATATTAGAATGGTTCTGATGTTGGGCTCAAAGTCTTCTAAGAATATTTTTTAAAATCTCATGTTTTTCTCACAAAAAGATCTTTCAGAAATCTTCATGACCCTTTTATGATGATGAAAATAACCACTTACAAGTCTTTTTAATCTTTTATTTTATAGAACACTTAAAAAAACTTGTTTGAAATGCCTTCTGAGGTAGGGAGAATTCAGTGTTTATGAGAAATGAATGAGCAAAAACAAAAGAATCAGAACCAGGATTCTTCTGATCTATTTATTAGGACTCTTTCCTCCAAACCTTGTTTCATTTCAAGGTGAAATATTCTCATTTAGTTGTCAATTATTCATCATATAAGCCAGTGATAAAGTCCATTCAGCATCTCAAGCACTGCCCCAGTTTATGATGATGCTCCTGGTGCTCAGGACTAAAGCAAGGGACCGCAACTATTTCTGGTTAGTACAGATAGAGCCTGCTCTCCTAGAGAGACAAAGCTAATAAGCCGAAGAGTGCAGAAACAACATGAAGTGGAAAAAGAAAAAAAAAAAAAAGAATAATCAGAACTACATAGAGGGTTAAATGGGAGGAATATAGTAAGGATAGAATTTCTACACAGTATAAAATATGAGTTACTTCAAACTTTTCTTCTTTCCTCTTCAGTACTTATATCCCATCTTACCAGGAGTTCGTGATCATTATATTTCAGTTTCCCAACATGTGCAACCCATTCAGAAGTTAGAATGTTAGGAGACTCATATACTGCCCATACCAATTGCCATTGCCCTAGTTGAATCCTAATGTGGTTTGGATGTGATTCAATTGTGTTCCCAAGGGTTTGTGTGTTGGAAGCTTGGTCCTCAGTGTAGTAATATTAAAAAGTGGTAGAACATTTAAGAGGTGGAGTCTAGTGCAAGGTAAGTAGGTCATTGGAGATGTTGCTCTCAGATGAGATTTTTGGTCTTCTTGTGTGAATGAGTTGTTCTTGCCAGAATGAGTTGTTACAAAAGAGCAAGAATCACTTGCTCTTGGGTTCCTATCTCACTATAATGATTGCTCTTGTACATGCTCCCACCATAATGCCACCTGCCAGGAAGCCCTCAAGCAAACAAGGCCACCTAACCTTGGATTTTGAGCTTCCAAGCCTGTGAGCTAAGTTAAACTCCTTTCTTTATACATCCCAAGCATATATACTGCTATAATAACAGAAAATTGACTAAGTCCTACATGATTTTCTTGGATGTTTAATAAATTCCTTATTGTTTCCTATTATATCAGTCATTCCCTCTTGCAAATTCACATCCCACATTGTTTCCAGGGTTATCCTACCTGAGCTAAAAGCTGACCAATAGTTCTTCATTATATAGAACATAATATGCAACTCTTCATATATATAATTTGATTTGTACAATTTTCCCCAATTTGCAAAAGACTTCCACTAATTCAGTCTCAATTCTACAAGACTAGGAATTGTACTTGCTGTTCTCTAACTACAGTTTATATTTTCCCTGCTTCTGCGTAAAGATGGAAGCAGAGATCATAGAGAAGATTCCACCTCACTGGTTTTGAAATAGAGAAAGGAGGCTAATTTCCTTCAGTACACTAATTTCCTTCTCTTTCTGGAATTCTAATTGCATCTTAGCTTCTTACACAAATATCCCCATTTTTCAAAGGCTCATTAAAATCTATACCCTTCACAAAAGCCTTGTGTGTTCCCTAAACTTTTTTTTTTTACTTATTTTAACTCTATGATGTATCTATCAGATTCAGTGACAATTACTTATTTGTGTGCTTGATTTTCCTGATACACAGTAATTCCTTAATAAGCAATTTAAAAGATTTTATGGATTTAATTGAATTGCAACAAATTTTGGCACATTTATGTGTTTATTGATTCATGATGCATTGCTTCAGCATGTTTATTGAATGAGTGCTATATACCAAAGGTTGTGTTTTGGATATGAGGTGTCCCTCAAAAACTCAAGTGTTAACATACAAGGTGAAATAATTCAATTATGAGAGCTGTAACCTCACCAGTGGATCAATGCAATTGATGGATTAATAATTTGAAAGTACTACTGTATCATGTGGTAATTATAGGTAGGTCGAATGTCACTTGGGGGTATGCCATGAATTTTATATTTTTTCCCTATGCCTCACTTCCTATTTCCCAGGTGCCATGAACTGACTGCTTTCCTCATCCATGTCCTCTGCCATAATGCTCTGCATTACTCAGGCCCAGCACAATGCAGCTTTTCCTCATTTAAATTGTTCTGCTCAGGTATTTTGGTCCCAACAATGAAGAGCTAATTAAAGCACCCACAACGAGAGTTCCTAACCTTGTACGGAACATCTGCACAAACACATCTAAGTAGAATTCAGTGTAAGAGAATGCCATAATCAACATATGGAAAATAACTGGTGGATCTGCAGTAGTTGAGATTTATGTTATTTCCTCAATGTCCCTTTAATACCTTCTATTTTTTTTTTTTTTTGATCATTTAAGCTTTGGTCTCTTTCCTTTTCGGACATAATGACAACTATTGATTCCTTTGGGGCTTTTCCACTTCTTTTTTTGCCTGCTGCAGAGTTGAAGACGTCTCCTAGTTTCCTACCTCTTAATAATCTACAGAAAGGCATTAAAATTTTAAGGTTTTTCTGTTAATAAGTAAGGTCAGAACAGAAAAGTGTTAACCCAAGAAGAAAACTCAGAAATAGTTAATGAGGGCAAACTCTTACAAAGATCATCCAATCCTAGTTGGGAGGAAAATTGGTTACATCATTGTAATTCTGTTCTCATGTATATTTCATTACTTTTATGAATATACATATATGTACTTATATATATATATGTATTTGGATTTGTTGGGAGACAGTTGATGTAAAATTTCAAACATACATGGTATGTTTTATTTTGTATATATGTGTAACTGTATATAAAATAAAATACATCATTTTAGTCATTTTAAAGTGTATACCTCTGTGTCTTTAAGTACCTTCCTCTTGCTGTGAACCATCATTGCCATCCATTTGCAGAATTTTAAAATCTTCTCCCAATAAATATTTGTACCCATTAAACGCTAACACCACATTCCTTCCTCCCTACCCCCTATTCTCTAGGCCTCCATAGATCACCATTCTACTTTCTGTCTCCATGAATTTGACTAATTCGACTACTCTAGGTATCTCATCTCAGTGGACTAACATGTTGTCTTTCTGTGACTGGCTTATTTAATTTAGCACAGTGTCCTCGGGGTTCATCCACATGGCAGCATATGTAAAAACTTTTCTTCATGCCACGTTTTATTTATTAATTCATCTCATCTACTGATGAACATTTGGGTTGCTTATATTTTTTGGCTATTGTGGATAATGCTGCTATGAGCATGAGTGTACAAATATCCATTGAGTACTTGTTTTCAATTCCTTTGAGTATATACCTAAAAGTAAGATTCTAGGATTGTATGGAAATTGCATGTGTTTTTTTATTTTTTATTTTTTTTGGATTCCTTATTACTTTTTCCACACTGACTGCATCATTTTATATTCCCTATATTTCCATCAACAATGCACAACATTTCCAATTTCTCCACATCTTCACCTATATTTGGTATTTTCCATTTTTTTTAAATAGCCACCCTAGTGTGTACACAATGGTGTCCTATTGTGATCTCATGGGTACTTCTGGTGGTGACTCACCAAATCTCTCTTCTTTAGATTTCCACTTCTACATTGATGAGCATGTTAATACTTTCTTCCACAAAGACTTCTTTTTCTTGGTTGTCATTCTGAAGAGAAACATAGAGCACAATAAGAGATATATTTGTGGAAAGAAATTTATTCAGATTTGTGAGTCTGTGCGGATGGTGCCCCTCACAGTGCGTTCCTTCCTTCTTAGCCAAGTCCTCACAGGAACGTTTCCTCACGTCCATTTCCATCTATCACTGATTTTCACATCAGCTCAGACCCACTATCCAGCAGTAAGAATCCATTTCTTTTCATTCACTAATTAATTCTTTTGCATATAACTATGTTATTTCTTGCCTATATTCTATTTTAAATTTCTAGCAATTCTAATTAGTCTCTTTGCTGTTTATGGTAATTAAGGAAAAATGTTAATAAAATATTTATATTTTTCCTACTGAATAAGTGTCCAGTCTGATTCTTTGCATATCTTTTCTGGGAGAGGTATGTTTGGTGGTGTATAATGTAGCATATGTCTTCAAAATGAAATGTTCACCTCATTTATAACTCAAGTCAAAATTTCAAAGTGGGACCCAGTACTTTTAGAAAATCTGTTTACATATTATAAAACAGGCACTTGTGTTCTGCATAGAAATGGAAATTATCCATTTCTTTCTTACATTGCAACTAATCCATCATTACCTAAGGATGCTTAATAAATGCTTAACAATATATTTGCTGATTTGCAAACCCTGTTCCCTGGATCATACAAAAAAATTTTATTTGACCTTTGCATCATTAAAGTAATGATTTTTGTTTATTTTATTTCCTCTTTCTTCTCGAACAAGATGAAACAAGATTGACAGTGAGAACTACCACATACAACATTTTGTTGTTGTTAGATTTCAGAGTTATAACTAAATAAAATGTGGAGTAACTTCACATTAAATGTCTCCCCAAGTAAATCCAGGAATTTACACTGAGCTTTGTTCTCAGGAAATCATCACCATATCTCATTGTAGAAGTATTTCCATGTGTAATTAATTTAAATATAACATAAGAAAAACAGTCTGGAGATGAAAAAGGCAATAATCTTCCACTCAAACATGTTCAACCACAAATCAAAGGCATATTTTGGATTTTGTTCTTATTTTGATGATCACAGGATTTATCTTATTTGTGGTTTACTTGGATTATTTTCAATGCCTCGGGAGACATGATGTACACTATAGAATAATGCAATAAAATAATTGAACATATTTCCCTTGTCTCTGGGCATATTTATACTTGTATACATAGTCACATTAAAAGGACTGGGAATGCAGCAACCTCAGCTGTAAATTATTATGGTGACAGTGCTGGTGTGCTCTGGCTGCTCTCACACTGAGAAGCAGGCTGGGTGTTCCAATGGGATGGATTACCCCAACATCAGCTGAGAAGTCAGTGCAGCTCATGGAAAGAAAGTCTGTTGGGCTTAAATGAAGAATGCTCAGTGGAACAAAACAAACGAGCATCTAATCCTTTGCCAACAGAAGTTTTTAAAGAGAGTGCCAACTTAGTGACAGACTGAAATTCACTATTTTGAGTGTAGAATCAGGAAACAAAGCGAGCTGTGGTCATTCTACTGGATCTTGGCAGAAAGAATTTGGTTATTTACACTTTTTCTGACCTCTAACATGAGAAAAGTGGTTCAAAAACTTGTCATTTCAACTCAGAAAACCCAGTTAAGTGAAATGAATAGCTTTAAATCAGCATGAGGCAAATACCATATGATTTGGGAAAGTTTGGAATTAGGAGCTACAAATGAAATGATTTTTAAGACAGTGTTGGAAACTGGAAAATGTAAATCAGAAATATGGCCTCCACTTAAGGGGGAGGCAGAAATTTCTCAATCTACTGGTTTCTCTATTCAAGTTACAAATAGATCCTGAAACTAAATAGAAGTTATCTCAACTCTTTTTGCCTATGGCAAACAAGGTTGGTCTGATTTTGCTCTCTATGAAAAGTGGCTATAAAAGTTTTCATCGAGAGTGCAAAGGACATAGAGTATGGCGATTAATTCATGAATGTTAATCTTGTACCCTGCTACTTTGCTGAATTCATTTTGCTATCGTTTGGATGAAAGGTGTCCCCCAAGAGCTCATGTGTGACAATGTGAAGGCCAAGGTGAATTAATTGGGTTATAGGAGTCTTAACCCAATCAGTGAGTTAAACCTCTGATAGGGATTAGCTGGTAACTGTATGTATACTGGTAGGGTGAGACTGGAGGAGCTAGGTTGTTGGGGATGTGCCTTTGGGCTGGATATGTATTTTGTATCTGGTGTGGGGTCTCTCTCTGCTCCCTGGAACCATATCTTTTCCTGCCATGATATTCAACCTCACCTCGAGCCCCAAGGAATGGAACTGGCCTTCTATGGTCAGAGACCCCTGAAACGATGAGCTCCAAAATAAACTTTTCCATCTTTAATTGTTTTTGTATGGCCTTTTAGTCTCAGCAACAAGAAAAAGCTGACTAAAACACATTTATCGGCTCTAGAAGTCTTCTTGGGGAATTTTTTGGGATTACTAAATATAGGATCATGTTGTCAGCAAACACAGATAATTTGAACTCTTCTTTTCCTATTTGTATCCCTTTAATTTCCTACTTTTGCCTGATTGCTCTGGATAGAATTTCAAGGACTATGATGAATAGGAGTGGTTAAAGTAGGCATCCTTGTCTTCTTCCTATTTTTAGAGGAATTACTTTCAAGTTTTCAAGTACTAAAAAGAACTCTACAACAGGAAGAAGTAACCATAGTTAATATTTACTCTCCAAACAACAGTGCACCCAACTATGTGAAAAAATTGCTTCATGACATCAAACCACTTGTGGACTTCAACACAATAATACTGGGAGGCTTCAACACTCCTCTATCACTGTTAGGCAGATCATCAAAACAAAAAATCAATAAAGAAATCACCAGCCTAAATAACTCTATACATCAAATGGACTTAACAAACATATATTTATATTCCACCACAAGTTAGCAGAATATACCTTCTTCTCTGCAGCACATAAATCCTTTTCCAAAATAGATCATCTTTTGGTTCACAATGATAATCTCAGCAAATATAAAAAGGTAGATATTATTCCATGTGTCCTATCAGACCATAATGCCATGACCCTAGCAATCAACAGTAAAAATCAAAACAGAAAACATACATATTCATGGAGATGAATACCCTATTAATTGAATAATGGATCCAAGAAGACATGAGAGAAGAAATCCAAAAATTCTTGGAAGAGAATGAAAGTGAAGGCACAACATGTCAAAACCTCTGGGACATCATGAAAGCATTTCTAAGGGGAAAATTTATAGCACTGAGTACTCACATTAAAAATGAAGAGAAATCTCAAGTTTTCTTCATTCAGAATAATGTTGGCCTTGGGTTTGTTATAAACAGCCTTTACAATGTTGAGGTAAATTCCTTCTATTCCATGTTTTTGTGATTATGTAAAAATGTATCCTAATGTTATATATATAACTATAATAATTAATAATAAAATATGTTTTGATTTAATAATAATTAGAAAAAGCATGCAAAGGGCAATGTTGATTTTGGGGCAAGAGTCAAATACCAAAGTTTGAATTTTCCAACATTCGATTGACATGGAGTCAAAAGACTAAGATCTGAATTCTAGTTCTTTTACTCCTCAGGGATCTTTTGCAAATATCACTTTTTTAACCTTCATTTTATTTACCAGAAATAAATAAGTAAATTTCCTTTATCAGGATTGTTATCTATCATCCTCATGATGGAAAACTCTTCCTAAGAATTATCATTCTTTTAAAGCTGAAGTTCTTTCTCAGTGATAAAAGCTATAGGAAAAATAAACCCTAATATGCAAACTATATAAAACCCTTTTTTCCTGTAGTTGAAAGAGTCAAAATTTGGTGAATGTAGCTGGTTTGTTTCCCACCTGTAATATATTCCTATACTCATTTTACATATGAGGGTAGTGCTAGCTACTATACCAAATGAAAACCAAAACCAAACAAACAAAAAACCCACCAAAGCAGTTCTTTAACACAACAGACATTTATTTCTTCCACACACAGAACAGGTATTCCTGATTGGGGGACTGTTCTCCTCTAATAATTCAAGACCTGGTTTCTTCTGTATTTGGTTTCATCATTTTCAACATATGGTTTCCAATATTGCTATGTATGAAGCCATTGGAAAATGAAAGAACATATGGGATATGACATGGGAGGATTTTATGAGCCAACCCTGGAAGAGAATATAGTCCTTATACTCAGTTCCACTTACTGAAATGCAGGCTAATAATCATACCTCTTTGCAAGCAAGACAGGAAAGCAATTGATTTTTGTACCTGAGGAGATTAAATGGGACTATTGAACAGCTAGACAGTATCTGTTAAAATGTAGGATAAGAACAAATCACAAGTATCTGTACTGCAATATGGCTGCAATATGATTAAGTTGACTATTTTGATTAAAGTATTATTTAATGAGACTAGAAAGACCAGGCTTTTCACAAGTCCCCAGAGGACATTCAGAAATGTTGTGTTCAGTGGCAGTGGAGGTGTGTGAGCTTGTGAGAGGTGTGGGCAGTAGGTACTGCAATTCACACATGACATCTTTCCTGTGGGTCCTCTCATAAGGGCTGGCTCAGTTGTCTTGGCTCAATGATCCCCTGAGCTTGTTTTGGGCTACAACAGTCTCTAGAAAATCTGTGCTCCAGCAAAAAGTGGTGAGAAAATCTGCACGGAAGTATAGTTGCTGCTGATCATGCTGATCATGTTGTCTTGGTGGAATTTCCTAGATCCATTTTGGGAAATGCGACCCATGGAACCATTTACACATGGACAGAAATGTTCTGGTCTCACTTTTAGGCAAGAGAAGTTTCATGGTCAAAGGCTAGACTTAGAAAAGAAACTTTGTTGATGAATAAATTGATGAATAATAATTGTGTGGTTCCTGAAGGTATGTGCATCTAGGGATTCATGATGTGAGCAGACCATGATTGAGAAAAATTGACCCAGTGGGTTGGTGGTAGGCATGAGAATGAAAGGCATCCCACCATTGAATTTAAGGACTGAGAAGTACCACATCATTGCATTTCACCAGGGTTTTTATAGATATTACAATGTAATCTATGGATTTGTTAGCCACAAACTCCTACACAATTTAACTTCTTGCAACTTTTACATTTTGTTTATTTACAGTAAAAAACCCTCATATTCATGGTTGGAAAATAATTCTGTGTACTGGGAAACTTTCAAATTAAATTCATTACTCACTTTTCATGTGAATTACCTTCACTTGGCAGTTTTAGCAGTTCTCAAACTTTAGTGAAAATTAAAGTCAATAAAAATGTTAAAATTTCAGATTTCTGGTTCCTTGGCCCTGAAAGAAATTCTGAATCAGTAAGTATAGAGTGAGGTCTGGGAATCTGAATTTTAACACAAAGCTCATACCCTGCAATTCTGATGTAGCTTTTCCTTACACAGTGGGAAATACGGGCTTAGTGATATAATACGACTTGATCACAGTTATACAAAAGTTTTTTAAAAAGTTTCTTTAACTCTTGATAAGCTATTGTATAATTATCATGTCCAAATGAATATTTTTACTTTTATTACTTTCAGTTAAGTTAGCAAGTATACAATAAATGTGAATCAAATGGGTAAAATAATTGATGAGCATTATAGGAGATACCAACCTTAAGTATTTGACACCTACTGTGTCCTCAGATAGCACCAAAAAGTTTATATTCATTATGTCTAAATCATACAACAACCCTGAGCAGTTGATGTCTTTGACTCAATATTGTATATGAGAAATATGTTTATTACATATGTATATGTTTATTACAGTTGAGAAAACTATAATAAAAAGAGGTTAAGTAGCTTGCTAAGGTTAGACAGATAGTAAGTGGCTGAGTCCAAATTTGAAACCTCCTGTGTTTGACACTAGTATCATGCCCTTTCATCTACTGTAGACCAAACCAGAGCTTCTGGCTGGGAGTATGGTAGCTTGGAAGGAGGTGAATGCAGAAGAAGTATGAAAGAGCTGAGCAGGTGTCAGATCTAGTAGAGGAGGTTGGGAATGGCCAAGAGGAAGAGAGTAATAGTGATAGGTTGGATATGGAGTGTCCTCACAATAGCTGAAGTGTTAGGCAATGCCAAAATGTTTAGAGGTAAAATATTTAGATTATGAGAGCTGTAACCTCATCAGTGGATTAATTCATTTGATAGAATAACAATTTAAAGGACTACTATTTGATAACAGTAGTCGGGTTGGACTTGACTAGAGGAAATAGTTCATGGGGGTGGAATGCCATGACCTTGGGGATTATATTTCTCTCCATCTGTCTGTGTGTTTCTCTCTCCTTTTTCTTCGTGGTGTGAGCCAAGCAGCTTCCTCTTCCTTGCCCTTCCATGCCTTTCTGTCTCAACCCAGGCCCAGAGCAATGAAGTTAGCTGATTATGGCCTGGTTTCTGAAACCATGAGTCATGGTTTCGGAGTCATGTCTCTAAGTCATTTTTGTCAGGTATTATGGTCACAATGACAAAATTCTGACTAACCCAGCAACTGACAGATGAAAAGGCAAGTTCGGGTGGGTGACCACTGTTGGTTAAAGGGAAGAACTTTCTGGGATAACTCTAAGGTTCAGATTTACTTTCTGTTTGATGAAAAGTAGAAAAAAACAAGAAACTTATAAGGTATATATTGATATAACCAGTTTACAGATGAGAAGTCTGAGGCTGGTCCATTTAAGATATTAACTGAGTTACATGATTAATAAATGAGAGTTGGGGTTACAACCCAGGTATGTTTGGTCTCCAAGTCCATTTTTACCCCCAAGTAGAAATATTCTTTCCCTAAAAGATTCCAAACTAGTGTTTTCCAAACTTGTTTATTCTATGAGATTGACTGAAGATAAGATTGGATGATAACAGCAATAAATTTTCTTGGTGGTGATGAATTAGAGGTAATAGTCAGAAAAGACCATGTAAATGACTATGTAAAGGGACTGGGAATTTTGTTAATGGACTGTGTCCTTGCGAAGGAAAGGGAAAGAGAAAATAATGAGAACAAAGAATAGACATGGCAAGGAAAACATAATAAGGAAACCCCAAAGTGAAGGGAGAGATAAATGTAATTTATTATGTTTTTGCTTTACTAACAGCACCAATCTTGTTCATCAGATATTTAAAAAAATCATGCCAGTAGCAATTTTGAAGGGATAGTGATAGAATCTACATTATATATAATGTATATGTAGTGTTTGTATGTATTCATAGGTATAATAAAAGCACAATGAAGTTAGCATCCTATTTGCATGTTTATCTCTGGGTGAGTTGGGGGAGTGTTTTAGGTTATAGCTACCTAACAGTATGGAAGTATGAAAGAAACTGAATGAGAAAATCATCTTATTGAAATTGTGTCTTATTTATGTAAACTGATAATAGGGGCATACAGCTGGTACTTTCCTAGTTTACAAAGAACTAGGAAAGAAGTTTTTGTTATCATGAAATAATTACTTTCTCAAGGCAAGAAGATAATAGTAATTTGATGTCTGAATAATTTCCCTATGTTCAAAATTTGAATCTAAGGGAATTTCCAAAATCAAATATAAAATATTTTTGGCTCTCATACCAATTTGATTTGTATTTGTATTATCCAATTAGAGTTAAAATCAAAAGTTGAATGTAAGAGGATCTCTGCAGGCAATATTAAATATGATTTTTTTCTGCCTGCCCCTGCTTTCTGATTGTTTTTACAATGAACACAGATTAGTAAACAAGTTAAAGACAATAATTATTGATAAACAGGTATAATTTTCAAATTCCAAATGACTGATTCATTTCCAAATATGTTGATGGTAGATTAGACCAAGTTTTTAGATAAAGATGACAATTTAAATTCTATTTTGACATTAGGTCAGCTCACAGAGACCTCTATAACTTCAGTTTAGTTGAGTTTCAGCACTGATAAGAGAAACTAAAATTTGCTATCTTCTTTTCTCCTATTATGTGATGTCTGAGACAGGAAAAGGGTTTCCTTAAGTCTTCTTGAACTTTTTCATAAAACAGCTTTATTGAACTTTAGTTAGCATATAATGAATTGTACCACTTTAATGTGTACAATTTAACATATTTTGATTTATCTTATAAGAAGTTCTAACCAAAAGAAAAAATGGAATAGCCAAAGCTACCCTAAAGAAATATCTTATTTATATATACTGTTCTGTATACTGGTTGCATTGCAAAACGTGTTAGAATGTGCATTAAAAAAGGCAAGGGGAGACCAGTCTCACAAAGTATTATTATTGGTGATTTGTTTCCTAAGGAAAAAATCTTCTAAGTTCTGAAACATCAATTTAGAAAAATATTTTCTAGCACATCTTATTTGTGAAATGAATAATAAAAGTAAATATCTACTATTTACCCATGTGGACCATTATCCATATATATTTGGTCTTCCCACTTTTTCTGAATATTGTTTATATTCTCACATGCCATCGTGTATCATCTCCCAATATACTCAAGCAGCCTAATGTCATATGAAAGCCACTTGTTAAAGGTGGGGCTATTGGAGATGATGTGACTGGCTAGAAGGCATAAGTACCTCATTTCACATCCAATGAGATCTGATCAGAGCTAATGTCTAAGTGGTAGATATAAACTTAAACCCGAGGTTTCTACTTCTCTGCTCTATTCTTTTTTTTCTTTGAGTTTGGGTGCCTTTCCACTTTACCTCCCTGCTGCTAACTCCTGCCTGGAGGCCTCTTCTTCCTTTGTACCCTGAATATAAAACTGCACCTAATTATGAATTTTTCTAGGCAGAGCTACAGTAGGGCTTTCCTCTTTGAAGCCCACTCTGCATTATCACTATTGGGTGGAGGATACAGAAGGTTTCAACTAACAAATATATGAGAGTGGGCCATCACTTGATCATGGCACACACACACGTCCCTCAATGGGTCCCTTTCTTCTTTTAAGAGGGGAACTGTCATCCACTTTCTTTTATATCAAGCTTTAAAGATTTTGAAACTTTTAAGACTTTTCACCCCAAGAAATGGTGTTCCTTAAGACAGAGATAAATGAATGTTTGAAAGTTGTTCCTGTAAATAATTTTTAAATAACTTGATAACTCAGTCTAGTACTGTTCCTTGAAATATGATGACCTTCCTTTCCATAAAAGATACTTCTCACATGTAGGCAACACAAACAACCTTATCATTTTTACATTGATTTTTTAAATTGCTGTAATTTCAAACCCATTATAATATAATATGAGTGACTTTGGTCATTATTGTGTCAATGGATCTAGCTTTATTCTTGATCAATATTACATGCAGATTAGAAATGACGTTTTTAGTAGTTTGGTCACTCTACTGTGGATTTATGTGTCCTGTTTATCTCAGCAAGATTTTGGTGAATGCAGATGAGTCTTAAAATTGCTAAGCCATGTATTATATGTGCTTTATATATATTTTCACTTTTGATCTTTATAGCCTTGTGAACTATGCAACCATTCTTCTAAATTTACAAATTAGAAAATTGATGCTCAGGGGTTTAGATAATTTGTTTAACAGCACACAGTGGGATTCTGAGCTTTGCTTGTACCAGGGCTGCTTGGCATCCTTTATTTTGCACAGTGCTTTCTTAGTGCAAAGGGCCCCAGTTTGTCCTTCCAAGGACCTGGACTCTAATTTTAGGTGCATCATAGCATTGTTATCTTAGCTAAGGCTCCTTGCTCTTCATTCACATTGTCTCGGATAAGTGGAATTAATCTCCATTGAGAGAGAAAACCCTTTTGAATTAAAATTGGTTTCCTCTGATTCAATAAAGCATACTCCTTGACTTTTAAGTTAGTATTTCTTTCCCATTTCTTGATCACTGATCTCTTTTTGCTATTCTGTTTTCACTTTTACTTGTAGGACTGAAGTATTGGATAGGTTTCATTGTTTTCCTGTACAATAAGGAATACAGAGTAATCAGTGTTGTTCTTTTAGCATCACACTTTATTCCATTTGTTTCCACATATCAACAAGGTAGAGATCAATGAAAGAATATATGAGAAAAGGAGTAAAATTAGAAACAAAAGCAAGGTATGGTAGAAGGGCATGAGATGCCCATTTAATTTACTTGACTTCAATCATACACGTCAGCAAAGGGAAAAAAATGAGAAAAAGAGAATGTAATAATTTAAATGATGGTGAAGGAAGACAGTATCCTCAGAGGGAAAGTGAATCTCCTATGCATGCTCTCTACACTTTCTGTTACCTTTAGTTGTGTGAGTATCTGCATCTGGAGAGAGATTTGGGGTTTGCAGATATAATTTGGTGCCCAAATGCCAACCAACTACAACACCTGGTTCTCTGCCAAGGAGGTTGATTTCAGCCCTGGGAGAGGTGACTTGCAGCAGCAACAACAGTCAAGACAACTCCAGTCCAACCAGATTGTGTTGGATTTACTGGGACATAGTGCATATGTGTATTATGTTTTATATAATATATGTATAAAAGAGATTTGCAATGGTAATTTTAATTATTTGTGATTTTTTTCATATATACTAACCTTAAAATCTAAACTCTTCTAAAATGAAACATAGTCTTATTTTTACATTTTTTAGAAAACTTTAGGCAAATCACATAAAATCTCTGAGCTATACCTACTTTGTCTGAAATTGTCACAGTAATGCCACTTTTCTGTCTTTCAGGGTTATTTGCCTGTCCAATAAGATAAAATATCTGTAAACAGTATTTAAGCACTCAAATATTTAAGTTATATCATTTCTAAACTAAGGTAAAAGAAGAATAGCCCTTTGAAATTACCTAATCTCATGATGAATTAAAAACTTTTTAGAATGAATTTTTAGAAACACTTTAAGTCCTTGTTTATAAGTTTAGTCACATGTGTGTATGTATATATGTGTATGCATATTGTACCTATGCATATGTATTTGAAGAAAGGTTAAAATGACTTTAGAGACAGATTGATTAATGTTTGGGCTAATTTGACTTTTCTTGATTAAATTTACTTGCCCCCCTTGCAAGTTAGCATCAGATTCTCATCAGGCAGCAGTGGTTCTCACTATTCGCGTCTCTGTGTGTGAGTGCACAGTCAAGAGCACTCACAAGTGTAACTGCAAGTTTGCTCTGAGTGCATAGTCCTGAAATCTTAGTATGCTACCTTTTTTTTTTCCTTCATAAACAATACAAAGAAGTTGACAGGTCTGAAAGGGGCTTATGTGAAAAGATAATTAAGAGCTTTAGAGAGTGTCAAGAGTCAATAGCTCAGCACTGTCAGCACTCCAGAGTGTTACAGGCTATAATTAGATGGCATGGAGGTGTAAGGCATGCTTGGCAGTTGATTCCTGCATGATCTCCAAGGGAAAAACAAAGAGCAGGCTCCATGAGATATCAGGCAAAGTGGGGAACAGATGTGCTGGAGTCAGTCCTCAAGGGTCTGCTTTATTTTCCCAGGTGCCATCATTTGGGGAAGAGTTTCCTTGCCTTTTGATTGGCATCCACATGGGCCATTTGGTCTGTGCTCATCATTCCTATAATCTTCTGGGCTTTGGGGAGCAGACCTCTCTTCAGCTCAGCAAATGAGAGGGCATATCTTCATTGTCTGGGGGTGCAACTTGCCCGTGTTTCTATATTGACTTTGGACTCC
The DNA here is from genome assembly GCA_004027875.1 of Aplodontia rufa. Classification (NCBI taxonomy): domain Eukaryota; kingdom Metazoa; phylum Chordata; class Mammalia; order Rodentia; family Aplodontiidae; genus Aplodontia; species Aplodontia rufa. Next base: position 15,376 of record PVKS010023980.1, on the reverse strand, counting down.
AGAAAGTTCAAACTCATATAAGGCAGAGCTATTTGATCCCTGACAAGAGAACATTTTGAAAAGGTCTGTGGAAAAGTCCAAAAAAATCTCTTCCTAAGTGGAGATGAGGAAACAAAAGGCATGTTTGCCCCAAATATTGAAAATGTTGTGGGGAACAACCAACCATGTGAGGTTAAGACTTTTAAAAATTCTCAATTGTAAAATATGTTTAAGGGTGCTGGAGAAGTTGCTCAGCTGTTGGAGCACTTGCCTGGCGTGCCTGAGGACCTAGGTTCAAACCCCAGCACCACAAACACAACTAAGTGTCCTAGAAACAAGGGCCAGATAGAAAAACAAATAAAATTTATTCTCTTTCTCTCTCTTTCACTCTCTCTAAAAACTATGAAGTCCAACAGTGTTCTGATTACATATGTGTGTATGCATATGTATGTTTATTTCCTAATTCTGCATTATGTGAGAAACACATGTATATAATGTGTATATGAATGTGTGTGTGTATATATAATGTACATAAATTTTTTTACAGATGTTCATGCTTTGGTGGTTTTCTTTGGCTGATGCTTTTAGTATATTCAGCCTGTTTATTTGCTTTCCTAGTTTGATGTATATTTTTCAGTTTAGCACAAAAATACACATTGATTGTATTGGCAAACTTCACTTCCATAGATTACAAGGCATTCTTCATATTATTGAGTTAAATTACAAATTTTTAGACAAATTCTATCAGTAAAAATTGGCCCTAAAAATTTCCTACGATACAGAATTTTTAATTGCAAGACAACATTTAATTGAAAAAAGTTACAATATAATCCATAACAAAATATGTGAATATAATGACACAAATTGAGTAAATGCAAAGTTAGAGAACATGTGACATAAAGTTGGCTTGAAATAAACCTGTATGCCCTTAAAACATAACTATTTTTAAAATGATTGAAAATTTATTTCTTGCCTCCAAGAAATATGACTGTGATCAAAGAATAATCCCACACAGACCTGCTAATTTTTAACATTTCCTTCACAACTTTTTAGAATAAGAAGTTATAAAATATTACAGATGAAGCTGAAGTCCTCATCAGTCGCATTCCCTTCTCTCATTCCAAAGGCAATTACTTTCATAAATTTTAAATAATTTACATACACTAACCTGGACTGTGAGCTGGCTTAGAAGATGAATTGCTCTAGGCTAAGATCTAACCCTCTTTTGGAGGAAGCCCCTGGAAGCCATCTCTTTCTCCGTTACCCTGGACAGCAAGTCAGCTCAGGCCCTCATTGTATTTTAAAAGGCTGTTATATTACATTCTAAGTTGTGTTCTTAACCTGTAGGCCCACAAAACTTTCCTTCCCTAATCTATTTTCTATGCTAGTCCACACTTATTTGTCTTTTTCTCAGACCTTATCATGTCATTTAAAGCTTACAAATGCTCTGAAATTCTTGACTTTCTCCCTACAGTGCCCACAGATAAAGGCTCTCCACAAACCAGTCCCAACTTTATAGGCTCTTTGTCATTAACTTTCATTTTCATATTTAGCATCCTCCCTGAACACCCATTAGGTCTCAACTAGGCCCTATTCTTTCACAGTTCTTTGCCTTTTGTCTAATTACTGAAAATCTTCAGATTTTACTATTGTTATGAAATCTTACTAGCTAACAGTTTACATCTTCTTTACTTGAACCCTCCTAACATTTTGTAGATACTTTCAGAATCCATATGCTGTTTAACCCACAATAATTACCATTGATATAAGTACTCATTCTCAAATTCTAAACCTCCTCAAGTCAAGGAAAATGTATCTCACTCCCTGTTGGATTCCTCCTAGGTTAATACCAGAATCCAGAAACACCGTAGACATTCATCTAACAGAGTGGAAGATGATGTCTCATGGCTTGTTAAGCTCTCTACCTCCTGCATGTACGAAACACTTGATATATAAGAAGTATTCATAAATATTTTTTAATATATTGATAAACTATATGATCTGTGCACCAAATCCAGCTTAACATTTCTTTTCATAAATAAAGATTCATTGGAACACTTCCACACATTATTCCTTTACATATTGCTATGGATGCTTTCTTAACAAGAGTAGATTTATATTTTTGCAATAGAAAACATAGAGTACACAGAGATTAAATAAAATTTTTCGGACCAAATGATGAAAATGGGCTGTGTAGTAGGGTAATGGAAGATCAGAGAGCAGCACAAAATATTTCTTAAAATATCAAATTTAGCTGTCATTCAGATTTGCCATTTCAGGAGATTGCCCTGTCTTCGTGTATTCATTTCCATCCACACAAAGATATGCACATATGCATTCATTTTCAGTTTTCTTACCTTTAGTTAATTATTTGATGATGAGTGATAAGCAGTGATCAGTCCATAATAGCTTGGACTGACTTTAGAGATATCTATCCATCCATATATTTCTATATGTCTGTGCATACATATACAAATGCACACATGTAATCATACATATTTATATAACATATACACTTTTTAGTTATAGACATCATTTTGGAAAATGCTCAGAAATATAACAAAAACATGATCACTCACTCCCTGACTACACAACTTAATGTTTTAAAAAATCATGTGACTAGATTTATCTGATTACTTTTAAGAATTTAGTCAAGAAATTTCAAGGTTACATACATATATTCATTACTGGCTGAAAAGTCAAGAGTGACCTGTATATAATTGCAAGGTAATAATATTATAATTCCATTAGAAATAGTGGTATTTATGATATGCTAACTTGTGTTTATCCTGAAACTCTATCACCTGATGAATATGCAATTAACCTACTTATTACCACAGAAAACATCTCCTTAGAAATACAACACATCCACATAATTTTTAATCTGATCTTCAAAGGCTTTCTGTGGGAGAAAATAATTTTTCCCAATAAGATATATTATTGGAAACACAACTCTATGTAGCCAATTCACTACATCATCTGATTTATTTTAATTAGAGGTTAGCTGCTGAATGTGATTACAGTTATAATTATTACAATACCAGTCATCCACATTTCTATTAGCATTCCACTTGATAGTTAGCAATAAGCAGAAATAAAATATTAGGACCTTTAAGAGAAGAGATTACCAATTAGTACAATTCTCCACTGGCACAAGATAATTATTAATTATGATCATCATGGTAATTATTCACCAAGCTAAATTTCACTGGGCTACCTGTGTGCAGATTCTCTCTGCACCACATTCTAACACCAGCAGCCTTCTTATCTGCTCTGGAAATCCTGAAGCAATATTTGTATTAAATACACAGTTGACTGCACACCAAATGGAAAAGCAGCTGCAAAGGTGCAGGACGGATCTCCATTTCATTTAAGGATCCCTCCTCTTTTTAGGGTACAGCAAGAGAAGCCAATGAGAACATATACATTAAGAAAAGCACCACAGGTCACACATATGCTTTTTCTGATCACACACAATAGAATTAACTGCAAACTAATCTTCTTCTTTTTTTCTTTTTTCTTTTTTTTTATTTATTAGATGAATATGGAGTTACAATTGAGGGGGAAACATTATCAAACATTCAAGAACAAATGTATATATACTTAATTATCCAAGGCTAATGCCATGTCATGGATGCCCAGCTTGGGTTCCCCATGTTGCTGTTTCCTCCAGAAGACCCCCTGAGTTAAATAGATATCTCGTGGAGGTCAGAGATCTCCTTCTGAGATGATTCCCCCATATTCCCACCCTCCAGTCTCCTAGATGTTCTTCCTAAACCCTCCCCCCACCCTGTCCCACACCCTACACCACCAGGTGTCCTAGGCAATCATCTCTCTGTTGGGTTAAGAATCATACAATTTGAGGTTATTATTAGCTTAGCCATTTAACATACTGCTTCTCGATGTATTCAAACTAATCTTCTTAATGCCAATTCCTTCATTCTCCTGAAGTTGTCATTCATATCCATATCATCACCTTTTATAGTAAAGGGAAGAAAACAAACAAATAAAATTGGGAGATTGTTGACCACCAAAGAACTTAATACTATGTTGATGAGTTAGAAAAATAATCTCTCTTCTGCCTTACTTGAAATGTCACTATTAGAAATGGATCAGACTGTGTATGAAATAATTTTATAAGCTATAAAGTGTTATTTGAATATAAGGCAACCTTTAATAATTCAAAGAACACACATGTAATTTAGACTATTGAATGTTTCTTTAAAAAAGTAACTTGAGAGTGTAATACTGCACCAAGTGTATGGGATTACTCAGTAGAGAGAAAGGAATAGTCTGGAATTGCCAAAATGGGATTTAGGTAAACTATAAGTTTCTCCAATCTATGCATTAGGAAATGTTGACATAAAGTATAAAGCAAAATTTCATTGTCTCTTTCTTTTTTTTTTATATTTAAAAGAAAAGGCAGATAACTTATGTTTTAGAAAGGTAAGATGGCTGCATTTGCCACCAAGATACACATGCTTGTGGTGATTGTCTTTCTAGGGTATGCACCAATCAACATCTTGCTGATTCTAAATAGGGGAAATAAAGTAAATTTCAAATGACATTTTTTCATTGCTGTTCATGTTTGCTGCCAATGTTTGCCTTCATGCTTGAAAACATGAACAAAGATTTGTCATTTGGAAGAGCTTTATTTCTCATGTTTAAATAGCTGCTGCTCCTCAGATGGGAACTGAGAAGAGCTAGAGGCGGCCACTATGCACTGGAGGGAGGGACATATTTGCTCTACAAAATAAAAAAAACAAAAAAAAAATGTTTAGGAGTATAAGAAAAGCAATTTGTAACTTGGAATTTGTTATTACTCACCTCTATTCCTTGATTTGGATGAGAAACAAAGACAGATATAACTCAAATTTGTCATTGGATCATTAATCATTTTATGTGTTTGGAAAGCCATGTTTATATAAATACCAGTGATATTAAAGATTTATGGATGTAATAGTGATTTTCTTAGTAATGTGAATCTTTTGCAATTAAAAAAATACATATCTCCTATTCTAAGCCAAATTTTTAAAATATTTGTCAAGAAGAAAATAATATACATATGAATTTTTGCCCTATGAACCGATTATTTTTAGCAGCTTATTTCAAAACCTGAAAGCTCACCAAATAAAGGGTTCTCTTTGTCTAAAAAGTTGCCTGAAAATAAATGTTTCTAGTTAAGTCTAAGAGAAGAAATTAGAGTTTCTTAATGCTCAAATATTTAGTAAGCTCTCAAGGAGATGTGGAGGGGGGAAGTAATCTGCCTGTCATAGGAAAGAAGAACCTTAAAAGAGCAGGATTTTTAAATTGTACCTCTTGACACCAATAAATAACAAGAGAGAGCTAGTACCATCCTTTAACATGCATGCATACAATACAATAAGCAAATCTGACTCCTCTGCCAGGCTGATTGCTTTGTTTAGAATTCCACTGTCAGAGGTAAGGTGGGGGTGAGAGGATTTATGTAAATTAGGTCCTTCAGAAGTGGAAGAAAGTTGGATTATAAAATTTTTTAAAAAAGCGAAAACTTTCTAAAGTTTAGAAAACGAGAAGTGTTTTTGTTCCCACATCAATTCTGAATAAAAGTGGCTTAAAATTCTCAATATCAGGTTAAAAATATGATCTGGAAATCATGGCTATGAATTTCTACAGATTTCTCAAAGCCTGGAGGTTAACTATGATCCATAAATTCCTGCCTTTCTAGTACCATGTGTGAGTGTTGAGAAGGGGAGGTGGATAGTTTTGGATGAGTTATTTGGTTTCCTGCTTCTATCTTAGAATGAGTGTAATCAATCAGATTAAATTAAGAAATAAACTGCATTTGTCTGAAGGTTTTATAGGGTGATAGAACTCTATTTTATTTATATTCAATAAGAGTTCATAGAAATATACCCCTGGAAACCTCTGTCCAATATCTTAATGTTGTGGGCGTATCTTGGTTTGGAATTGGAGTCTAATTCTTGTACTCTCTGATTCTCTACTTTGATTGTCCCTAGTGATCTGCCCCACAGGGCAGACTTTAATTCACTTAGAGCAGTCTAGGATTATAAGCCGTATAATACTCTCATGGTGATGAGGTTGTGGCAGAAATAACCCAGACTAGGAAGTTAATAATCTTAACCCACATCAATCATTGGGGAATTAGCATATTCTTCAAAAGGCAGAGGGTGGGGGAGTTTGACTTTAGAGGCAATGGCTAGAGGGTGATTTTGGGGAGCTGGCAGACCATTTGTGCATCACTGTGGCCTTCCCATCCCAGCTCTGATTTAATCAACTATTTTTTTTTAAGAGAGAAGGAGAGAGAGAGAGAGAGAGAGAGAGAGAGAGAATCAATTTTTAGTAAGTTTTTCCACATGGCTTTTGTTGCTCTGACATTTAGTTGTGTACGTGGGTGCTGGGGTTTGAACCTGTGTACTTGCACATGCCGGGCAAGGGCAATAAATGCCAAGCTACCACTCCAGCTCCCTCCTTGAGAGTTTTTTTTTTTTTTTAAAGGCTCCAACTCCTAGTGAAAGACAGTCCCATTTCCTTCTGTGATAGTGGCCAGCATAAAGGTTAGCTACAGAGATCTGGGCTCCTGGTTCTCAGATTTTGATGGAGCAAGAGGGAATTCTGTCGCTTGTGTTTCCAGGAATGCCTGTGCTGATCTCCTATCCCAGAGAAACTAAGAGACAGGAGCTCATGCTCTCTGAGAAGGAATACATCAATCTCTCCCTGAAGGATAGCAAGAGGCAGGCAGGCTGTCTCCTGAGGTCTCCATGACTTACCAACTGTTACTCACATATTTCCTGGTATTTAAAATATTAACAAATAGAGAAATTGTATATAATGGAATATCAGATCATTAGATATTTTTAATTATTGTTAATATTTTTATCATTTTGTTATTTTTAAGTGAGGGAGGGAGATTCAGCATGGACATGCATAGAATTCCCTGCTAAATAGTTATTCTAACATTAGTTAACATTTTTCATGTGGAGCTGTAAACAAGCTACCTTTGAGTACAGACTCAGAGAGGAGGTGAGAAGTAAGACAAATATGATTTCCTAAAAGAAGCCTAGCATGAGGGACAACAATTTTTTAGCTGTTGACAAAAGACTGATGTTTCTTTGGTTCCATGATTATTTCTATCCGGGTCATTTCTACCCAAGTAGAACTCATTATAAAATGGCAATGTATCTGTTATTATATGAATTTAGAAGTACTACTAATCCATTTAAGCAATATCCCAGCAATTGTTCTACATATATTGTTAAAATTAGTTTGTTTTCAAACATTCTTAAATGCTAGTAAAATTGAGTACAGGTTCTACAATTTGTATAATTCTATTGGTTGGTTAGTTTTAGAACTCTAAAAATGCTTAGGGAAAAATATTTTTAAAGGCCTAAGCCAATTAATGAAAATCAGACAAACAGATTTTTTCCTAATCATTTGTACTTGTTTCATACTTGTTTCTTAAGTATGAAATGTTATTTGATGAATATTTTATAAGAATTAAGCAACATTATTCAATAACGAATAATTACTCATTATCCAATTTTCAGTAGCTTTGAAAAGATTTCGAGAAACGATATTGGTGAGTGAAAATGTTTCAGAAATCTCTGTTCTATAAGGGATCAAGTTTAGCATTATTTAAAATATTGTGGGGGCTGGAGAGGTGGCTCAGTGGTTTCTGCGCTTGCCTCGCATGCATGAGGACCCAGGTTTGAACCCCAGCATCACATACCCAATGAAGTGTCTGAGCAACAAAAGTCATATGAAAAACTAATAACATTAATTCTCTCTCTCTCTCTCTCACTGTCCATCTCTCTTTAAAAAAATAATACTTTTTTTAGAGTTATAATGGAAAGGGGAAGGGAGGGATAAGGGAGGGTAATTGAGGGGGGCACTCCTGGGGATAATTGCAATATCCAGGATATATACACATTTTATACACATTTTATATTATTTTGTTAAAATCTTGTATGGTTGCTCAAAAAATAAAAATAAAAAATAAATAAATAAATAAAACATTGTGACCCCAAAGAGATTTCGTTCTTGTTTTTCTTGTTCTCCAATTTATCCACTGAAACAGTCATGTAGTTACTAAATCTTAAAACATGATTTTTTTTTCAAAGAATCTTCTTAGAAGCAGGTGTATCTCTGAAACCTATTAGGATTTGGGGTATAGTCTGCGTTTATTGATGATAAAGGGTTGCCACAAAATCAAATGATCCATTAGTTTGGGCCACCCTAGTACCAGTCTATGAGATAAATTTTTACAAACTTTTTATCCTTATAAGACACATTATTGGTGACAATGAACAACAGATCTATACAATAAACTGGAAAAAATTTTAGAAGGTTAAAGATTGAGTATATGACAATTTAAAGAAGACTATTCAATCCACTGCTTCCCCAATAAGATTGAATTCTCCCTCTGAATAGTAAAATGCATGTGCATTTTTAACATATCTGTTTTCTTTCCTTCTTCCAGGCTTGTGATATTTTGATATTCCACTTGATCTTTAATGATATCTCTACATCCATATACTCTATGATAATCATCTTATATAATTTTTAATAATAAATTGGAGGTCAATCACAAATAACTTGTCTTAGAAAGTCATTTAGTAGTCTGTAAAATATGTGGTGATAAAAACACAGTAAAGGAGTAAATTTATATGAGTGATTTCTCATTTTCATTTTATAATTTAAAAGCTCTCTGCCAAGATTATTAAAACATATGCTCCCAAATTTTATGACAATGCTATAATGCAAACTATACAAAAATTAAGTGATAGCTTTTACATTAGGCTTTTGATAGAACTGTGCAGAATGTCTTCACTTTGGGAAATGAAGTCATACATAAGTAAAATGTTTTTACTTTAAACTATATAGGAAGTTTCAACTAGACTGGATTTCAGCAACTCAAGCTTTAGTCATGTGCATAATTGTTCCCTATTTTTAAATGTTCTTGAAAGCATAATAATATGAAAATATGTCATGTTTTATTTTTCATGTACAGCTACTGTCTTATTCAATAAAAACTTTTTTTAACTTTTTAATATACCAACTTTTTTCTCAATGTTTTTATTCTCCCAGAACGTGTGCTTAAAAACTTTTATGTCTCCTAGAGCCTCACAACAACAAAAAATAAACAGCTAATGCTCAGATTCACCTGGAGATGAATATACTGCCAAACTGTACAATGAATGACTTGTATGAGAAAGAACAGGTAACTTCCCAGATACATGTTGCAGGTATTTGCACAGGGAATTAGAATCAAGGCAAGTCCATCATTTAACACAGTCTTAGGAACCTCTAAGAGACAACAGAGGCAGAGACTGGCGGGGAAATTTAATAATATTTCGCTTTAGATGTCTTTAACTAGTTGGTAACTGGGCTCCACTTTTATTATTGGAACTTGACTGCAGGGAAATTTTACACTCATATACTTCAGATCCCTACAGTTATTTAAAATCCTACTACGTCTATTGGTTACAGTGTGAGAGGAGAAGATTCTGAGAGACATTTGCTTCTTGCTAGAGATCTGACCAGAAGTATTGTGGGTCCTCATTGCTAACCTGTTCCCTAATTCTAGTGACTGGACTGTTTCTCAACCTTGCAAGTCAGTGCCTGGAGATCTTGCAAATATGGAAATTTCTATTCAGATATAAGTGGGGCCTGATGTTCTATCTTTCTGGCAAGCCCCTATGTGGTGCAATGTCTCTGCTCTGTAGATCATGCTTTCACAACAAATTGTCCAGGTAGCAGTCTATTATAAGTATTGCCTGCGATCACTTTGATATTTCCAATACAAATTATTTTGGAACTAGTCTGAGGCTCACAGCAGATTGAATTTATGTGGTAATGTAATGGTATTAAAATGTAAAACATCACTAGTTTTAAAAGTACTGGAGGTACTTTAATGTTAACAGAACTCATCTGTGGTATGAGGAGTATGTATAAAAATGATTTTAAAGTTCCTAAATTTTAAAATAGTTGGAATCTATCACTCTAGTTCATGTGTTTGTACCTCCATATATAAACACACACACATATATCTGTACATAAACACACATACACACATGCACACACTTCTCAAAAAAATTTTTAGTTCCTGACCCACTGTCAGTCTCCGTAACACTATCCTTGTGATCAATTCTGCAGATTTTCCTAATCTACCCAAATGATCCCAGTCCCATGACTTCTCCAATGACCCTTTCCTCTGATTTACTTCCTTCTAGAACCTGGGTTTTGAACATCTCATAGTCTATCCACCAACTCCTATTTTGGATTCAAACAGTGGTTCATTGATTCCAAAAATTCTGCAGTCTTGGAAGACCTACCCTGCATTTCCACCTCTTTGCACTCTCACTTTCCTTCTTAACAGGTTCAGTTCAATGGTCTATTATATCATCATTCCCCACTGCCAGTTCTCCAGCCCTTCCTCTCATTCATCATACCAGCTTAGCCAAACCATAATAATGCTTGTGGTATACTGAAGAATGGTCCCTGAAGTCAACCACACCTCAGTTCTAGGATGTCCCTAGTTGTCACATTATGTGTATGTATATGCATATAGCAAAAGAGATGTTACAGATAGCATCAAGTCAAAAAATTTGAAACAAAGTGATTATCCTGTAGTTTTCAAATGATTTTTTTTTTAACGAGAGAGAGAATCAATTCTTTATTCATCTGTTTTTTGTTTCTCTGACACTTAGTTGTGTATGTGGTTCCGCAGTTTGAACTCAGGTCCTCACACATGCCAGGCAAGTGCTCTACCATTGAGCCACTGCTCCAGTCCCTCTTCAAATGATTCTTAAGTGCAGTTACAAAGTTTTTATAAGATAAGCAGAGTAGATTGATATAGAAGGCAGAAAGCAATGTGAAAATGGAAGTAGAAAGATATTTGAAGATGCTGTGCTGCCATTTTAAATGATGAAGAGAAGAAGGGAGAGAAAACAAATCAAGAACTGACTCTCTCCAAGCTGGACAGAGCAAGGAGCCACATTCTCCATGAGAACCTCCAGAGAGAGACTGGTCCTGCCAATACCTCAATTCTTGCCCAGTGGAACTAACTTAGAACCTCTAGCTTCCAGAACCATAAGAAACAAATCTGTGTTGTTTTAAACCACTAAATTAATAGCAATTTATTACAGCAGCCACAGGAAATTAACGCATAGTTTAAGCTCAGTTCTCTGCCTGCACTGCACTGGCATCTGCACTCTGGGTGTGGTTTGTCTCATTTTAAGTAAGCGTCCTCAAGTGAACTTTCAACTCTGTCCTGAAATCCTGGTACACTAAACTACTTCTCACATTCTTCCATTGTTTTAGAGAGTGCTTCACACCTTCTCTTTTCTCAACTTTCTAATACTTCTAGTTTATTCTAACTTTCAGTTGGTGAATTGCCATTTTACTGGGGGTAAAGAAAGAAAATAAATGAAACAAAAATCAACCAGAAAAAAATTCTAAAAGCTTCATCAAGTTTCCACCACTTTCCACAGTCCTTGTCCATTTACCAACTTTTCCATCTTACTGTAGATGAGCTGTTTTACCCAGGCTAAGGCCAGCAACTCTACTTCTGTGCCAAATATCACCTCTTCTGCCTACTCTAGGTCAATTCTCTACCCTTTTTGAGCACAACAATTTTTCTCTTTTGAGTTACTCATTATCAACAGCCAGAAAATTCTATGGTCCTCCCCACTCCTACTATTTATTGCCTCCATTTTACCAAAAGTTTTACTTTTGATAAAACTTATCAAAAGTATCCATTCTTGGGGCTGGAGCGGTGGCTCAGCGGTTTCGGAGCTTGCCTTGTAAGCTTGAGGACCCGGGTTCAGACCCCAGCACCACGTACACAACTGAGTGTTGGAGCAACTAAGGCCATGTGAAAAACGAAATAAAGTTGTTTCTCTCTTTCTCTCTCTCTCACTGTCCCTCTTTCTTAAAAAAAAAAAAAGTATCCATTCTTGCTGTCTTTGTTTCTTATTTTTCCATTATTCCCAGATTTAAAAAAAAACAATTCTGACTTGTTTGATTTATGCCACTTTGGCCAAACTAATCTCGTTGCTATCCCTTCAGGTCTCCGGGTACACATACTCAGCATCTTCCCACACACTCTCTTCCTCTGCACTCTTCCTCACATAGCAATGTAATCCTCTTCCTTACTTCCTTCAGAATTCTCACTTGCTTAGTGTTACCATCTTCAATAAGTACATTGAAATATATGCTCTCCCCATCTCATTTTCATTATTTTTTCATAGTACTCATCATCATCAGATAACTTATTATCATTTAAATATTCACTTTCTCCCCCATAGCTGACTAAAGTGCAAAGCTCTTGAGATCAGGGAATTTTACCTTTTAAAGCACCATAATATCTTTAGTGTTTAACATAGTGTTTGGTGTGCCAGGCACGGTGGGACACACCTGTAATCCCAGTGGCTCAGAAGGCTGAGGCAGGAGGACATCAAGTTCAAAGCCAGCTTCAGTAATTTACTGAGGCCCTGCTTCAAAATAAAAAAAAAATTAAAAAAGGGTTGCAGATGTTGCTCAGTGGTTAAAGACCCCTAGACTCAATCCCTCATAACAAAAACAACAACAAAAAATTAGTGTTTGATGCATATAAGCACTCAATGAATAATTTTTAAATAGGTGGATAAATGAATGAAAAAAAGAATAAAAATGAGTCCTAGCTGCTGCCCTTGTAGGAGTTGGGTAAGTAAATGGATGAGTCCCACAAGGGTGGAAGGAACCAAGCCAGAAGTATACACTAAGTGTGCTCTGGGATGGCACAGGGAAGTACGAATGTCACACGATATTTCAGGGATGATGTTAACACTTAACTTATTTTCAAGGGTTCAAGCTATTTCATGAAAGTGCACCATTGGTGGTGGTTCTTTTCTGTATTTACCTGTTGTCTTTGAAGATGAAAACTTCCTTCTTCCTTGAGAAATCAAACCTAAGATGTACGATACGCATTATCGGAAATGAGTAACTTTTGTGAAATTTCAACTATTATTGATATATAAAGTATAATGCTCTTCATTTTTTTTTCTTTTTGTGTATGTTGGGGCTTAGAAGTTGTGGGGAGCACTTAGAACAAAATTATATAGCAACTTGACTATTACTCTCTTTTTCCCCCATGACTTCATTTTGAAAAATTTCCAGCCTACAGAAAAGTTGACAAAATTTTTACAGTCAACAGTTATATTCTTTTTATCTAGATTCATCAACTATTACTATTTTGCCATATTTGCTTATGCACACTTTTTATCTCTTTCTATAAATCTCTCTCCAGATATATTTTTCCTGAACCATAGGAAAGTAAGTGACAAATGGAACATCACTCTGTTCATTTTAATAAGTATCTTCTAAGAAGACATTTATGAACCAAAATGCAATTTTTATATCTCAAAATTATAAATTTAATATCACTTAAAATATAATATTGCAAAAATTCCATTTGCTTCAAGAAAAATAATTTTTCCAGGCCAGAACATAATCAATATTTACCTTTTGCAGTGATTATTATTTGTCTTTCATCCATTTTAATTGACAATACCATTCACTCCACCTTTTATTTGGTTTTTATAGCATTAACTTTTTAAGTTCAGGTAAGACGCTTTGTAGGCTATTTTACATTTCGTATTTATTTTGTTTCCTCATGTTAAGATTTATGCTAATGTATCATAAAGGATTTTTGCTGTTTTATAAGCAGGGACCTGTAATATTAGGTTGTCTCACACTGATCACTTGGCTAACTTGGTGAGTATCATCTTTCTTTATTGCAACACCATATGACTTCTTTTGCAATAACTCTTGAAGAAACATTTTCTGGAAAAAAATTATCTGTATTTCAAAGAAATTATAAAACCCTGCAGATTATAAATGGTTTGATGGTTATATGAGGTGATGAATAGTGGCACTTTCTGATGTTTTGTACTTTATTTGTGTTCTGGGTTGTTTGATCATTTTATTATCTTAAGAATATTTATGGGAAAATGATGCCAGAAAGATAGTTGAATAAAGTTTCCAGCACTTGTTCTCTCACAGAAAAATCAATTTTAACAGTCATTCATGTACAAAAAACACCTTTATAAGAACAAAGGAATCAGGTGATAAATTATACCAATTGAATGTACATGAATAAAAGGCACATTGAAGAGGAGGAACAGTCTCACATTGCCCACTTGACCACTGCCTCAACCCCACACAGTGCTGCATCAAGAGACTTACCCTCAGGGTTGGGGATTTAGCTCAGTGGCAGAGCACCTGCCTAGCACGCTCAAGGCCCTGAGTTTGGTCCTCAGCCCAAAAAAAAAAAAAAAAAAAAGAGAGAGAGAGAGAGCGACTTACCCTGTACATGGGAATAAAAATAAACTAAGAACCTTACCTTACCATGGATGACAGCATTAGGCCTGCCCCAGTGAATTCCAGAGTCAGATGGGTGGGTCCTGCTGCCCAAGGCTTCATGCTTGCCCCTGTGGGCCAGAAGCTAGGGCCACCAGTTCACTGATACATATATCATACCAGCCCACCCCATGACTCCAGCAGCAAGCCCATCATGGACCCTCTCAGCTAGCCTGCCTAGAATCTCTCTGTGGAATGACTGCTGTAATACTTTCTACCAAAATCAGTCTGTGAAGACTAGAGGAGGTATCTACTTTATCAAATGCAAAATAAGAAGGATCACAAATAATGAGGGAAATGTGGCACCACTAAGGTATCAAAGCACTAATAACTGACTCTTAAAAGTTGGATGTCTACCAAAATTCCTGCGAAGAATTCAAAATAATCATCTTAAGATCATGAGTTACAAATGAAACAAAGAAACAAAAATCCCAAAGAAACAATTAAACAGAATCAGAATAACATGGGAATAAAATCAGAATTTCCACAAAGAATTTCCACAGAGAATTTCCACAAAGAGAGAAGAATCATAAAAAGAAACCAAAAGAATTCTCAAGCTGAATAACATAATGACTGAATTGAAAAAGCAAGAGTTTCAATAGAAAACTCAATCAAGCAGCAAAAAGAATCAGTAAGCAACAAGCCCACTGAAGAAGAAATCAGGAAATCTATCCCATTCACCATCACTTCCAAAAAAATAAAATACTTGGGGACAAATCTTACAAAGAATGTTAAGGACTTATACAATGAAAACTATCAAACTTTAAAAAAGAAATTGCAGAAGATCTGAGTAGATGGAAAAACATTCCATGTTCATGGTTAGGTAGAATCAGTATCATCAAAATAGCCATTCTACCCAAGGCCCTATACAGATTTAATGCAATTCCCATCAAGATAACAATGGCATTCTTCACGGATATAGAAAAAAAAAAAACAGAACTCAAATTCATATGGAATAACAGAAGACCCAGAATAGCCAAAACATTACTCAGCAAGA
>PVKS010023979.1:0-31664 GCA_004027875.1 Aplodontia rufa | reverse complement strand
GCCGAGTAGTGTTCCATAGTATATATGAACCAAAGCTTTTGTATCCACTCATCAAGTGAGGGGCATCTGGGTTGGTTCCATAATCTAGCTATAGTAAATTGAGCTGCTATAAACATTGATGAAGCCACATCACTATAATACGCTGATTCTAAATCTTTTGGGAAAATTCCCAGGAGTGGGATAGCTGGGTCGTAAGGTGTTTCCATCCTTAATTTTTTGAGGATTCTCCATACTGCTTTCCATAGTGGCTGAACCAGTTTGCAGTCCCACCAGCAGTGTAGAAGTGTTCCTCTTTTCCCACAGCCCCTCCAGCATCTGTTGTTGTTTGTATTTTTTATTTTTGCCACTCTAACAGGAGTGAGGTGGTATCTCATTGAAGTTTTGATTTGCATTTCTCTTATAGCTAATGATGTCTATTTGAGTCCTTAATAGACTAACTGATGCCTGAGAACTTGTTTTTCAAAGTCATTTGATCAAACACTACATGGTCTTTTGTGCCAATCTTTTTGCTTTGCTGTATATTATTTTTGTGACTATCTTCTATGTCCTTGCACATACCTGTATGTTTAGTTTTTCAAAGTGAATTTGTAGTATTGTGTTTGTGTTTATTTTTCTTTTCTCAATTTGATCTTTAAAGTGCATCTAGTTTTTAAATGTTATGAATAAAAACAAAACTGACATAAGTATTATCTTCTATATCTTTGCATATGTCCACACCTTTTGTTTGAACTATATAACCTAGATGGAATTGCTGAGTTATACTATTTATGCATAATGTTTTTCAAAGTTATCATATCAATTTAAACTCTAGTCAATAGTGTGTGTTAATTTCTACTATTTCAAATATTCATTGATGTGTATTATTGTTAGAAGTTTATTATTTAGCTACTCTGATGGGTAATTTGAGTCATCTTTTGTTGTTGTTGTTGTTTAATAGACATTTATTCCTTTAGGTGAACAATTTCTGCACACAATCAAACTGTATTATTGTTGTTTTGTTAAGCAGAAAGTTCTCAATGTGTTATGGGTCTGCTATGGTATATTTCCTGGAAATCAATTAATTTACTCTTTTGAAACCCCTATAAAAAGACAGGAAAAGTCAGAACAGAAAAAGCATCAACTGTATTTAGGAATCAAAACATCTAATCTTAAGTTAGCACACTCAGAATTTGAAACTATAAGGGCAAGACTTTTGTATTTCTTCCATAAGCATGGGAAGAGTAGTTTAGTCTATGGGAAGATATGACACAAACAGAAATGGAACTATGTGTTGGTGTGCTTAACAACAGATGACTCAACCCTATGGAATGGATTTTGAGGGAAATTGGACCGGTGAAGAGAAAAATAAAGTAACAGCACACAATATATGAGGGTAGGTTGGTAACATGTTCTGACATCAACTGACTTTTCTCAGTAACTGTATGGGAGTGGGTAAATTGAATTGTTCCAACATGATTTGTTTATTGGACTAAGCCAATATGTACTTTTACATAGCCAAACACTTTCTCCTTTGTGATTAGAGGATCTAATGCTCACAAACTAATGTTATGGGTAAGTATTTTAAAATCTTGATTAAAACTCACTTTAATTTTCAAACCTCCCACTTGATAGGTACTTATTGAAAGGCTACTGGCTTACCAATTTCTTAACTAGCATTTCTTACTAGCTTACAAACATTAAGACAACTAATTCCTATTTAACTAATGTTCAGTTTCTGTTAGTTTCAAAGCATACCAGCATAAGCATCACTACTGACCACTGTACAATGAATTTCAGATTCTAGATTCCATGGATCCAAAGAAATGAACTGCAGCCTTCACCTTTTATGTGAATTTATAGGATAGTGTAGAGACTTAGGCAATTCTGTTTAGGTTTGCCCAGATTTGTTTCACTTGAAACAGAAAATCTTGACATAGGTTTGTTTATTCAATGTTTCTTGAAAGGGTGGCATTTTAGAAACTTTTCCCTTTCAGAAACAGCAATTTCACAAATGGAAAACTGTATTAAGTTTTAAAATGTGGGTTTGAGTTGAGCTCACACTTTTCTACAAATGACCATTACAGGGCTGGGCTAATCTTCCCTAAAAAATTCTAATTGTAAACCAATTTTAAAAGTTTGTACTTGCCAAACTCCAAAAATCTCAACAACTTTTAACTAAATCAGCAGAGCACTGCAACATCCCAATAAGGCTGTAGGTTTTATCATATGCACCAAAAATATCTACCATATTTTACATCTATTATAACACATACTTATTTTAAACACAGATGTATAATTCCTTAATAACATAAATCAGAGACAAAAAATTTATCTTAGAAAAATTTACCAATATTTATGGTCTTCAGCCATTATTGCACAAACTTCCATATTTTGGAAAAAAATCATGAAGTAATTTGCAGACTAGTTTGTACAGATAAGACCTTGAAGCAGAAATAGTTGTCCTAAATTCTTTGTGAGGTATGAATTTTATGAACACTGCATGTCAACATGAATGTTGGAACTGGAGCATTGTGCACTCTGGCTGAATGGTAATAAACACCAAGAGAGTAATGGAAGCTTTGGTCCTTTCCAAGACTACCACACGGAGTCTGCGTATGTCAGCCAGTACATCTCCCTTTATGTGTGGACTAATTTGGTGAACCACTGAGTTTCAGGATTTCTTCTGAATGCTTTATAGAATGGATCAATGAGGGTAATCTCAGTGAAACTGCATGTGGAATATTCTCCAATCCAGTAAGAAATCAGGACTCTTAGAGTCCCACAGCGGCATCCAGCTATTTCTTTGACAACAGAATGAAGACTTTGAGCAAAATTTAGCTAGTTAAGAGGCCTGAACATAAGGCTTGCTATAATTTGAACCTTTAGGCATTTACTGCCAGCCTGTTACTCATGAATCCTCTGTGACATAACCTTGCCTGAACTTGTATCAACAATCTTTGCCCTTTATCAGGCTAGGTGGGACAGGGAGTCTTCTGGAGTGCAGAGAACCTGTGATATTGTCAGCATGGGGAACCCCAAAAGATAGTACATCACATAGGGCTGCTTCTCATCCTATAGCTCCTGGATATACTCGTTTGTGCCCGAGTTGGCTTACCTGATGATTGCCAGACAAAAATGAATAAATTTAATTATTCTTAATAAAAGATTAGGGCTGGAGTGGTAGCTTAGTGGTGATAGTGCTTGCCTGGCATGCACAAAGATACAGGTTTGAACCTCAGTGCCACATACACAATGAAGTGTGGGAGCAACAAACTAAAATGAAATAAAATTGATTCTCTTTTTCTCTCTCTCTCTCTCTCTCTCTCTCCCTCTCCCTCTCCTCCTCTCCTCTCTCTCTCTCTCTCTCATTGTCCTTCTCTCTCTAAAACAATTATCTTGAGTTACTTTTCAAATATTTAGTGGACACTGAAGTATGTAGTAATTATCTTTTGAAGTAATTACCCAAATTTGAATAACTTAAAAAACATACATTTATCATTTCTGAGTTTTTGGGCCAGCAATTTGAGCATAGTTTAATATGTCTCTGTAGGGTCTCATACATTTTACAGAGTAAGAGTTGAGTGTCTTTACAGCATACTCTTCAAAACAATTTCACATCAGTTTTGCCGTAGTTTGTAACTGAGAAGTAAGTCTCTAGATTCAACTCACATTCCAAAGGAATTAATTCCACATAGGGTAGAATAACTGGACACCATTTTTTAAATTATTTTTTAAACAAGATTTTATTTTTATTATAGTTTTACATATTGAAGGGGTTTGTTGTTATACTTCCATACATGCACACATCATATATCCCCCCTTTACCTCTCCACCCTCACCACTCCCCCTACCATTTTTGGGGGTGCTCACCTCTTTGTAAAATCAAACTTTAATCATATTGTTTTTATTTTGCATTGACTTTGTATTTTAGGAAAATTTATATTATATATTCTGAAAAAAATTTAGCCTTTTGATTGTATGAGGACACATCTCTGTGAGGGTAGCTTTTTATTTTAGAATCTTTTACTCAATCAAAATTCTTAACTTTCATGTAGTTTATTTTAATTTAATTTATTTAACACTGGAGTGTTAATGAAAATTTCTCAGTCTGAATGACATAAGATGCTTAAATTTATTATCTCTTAGATGCATTATTGTTTTAAATACTCTCTTTCCCAACATCAACAACCCTCTTGGAATTTATTCTTACAGATGAGATCAAGTAGAGATATTTATTTATTTATTTATTCATAACATGATTTATTTTTCTTATGCCTAAATAAAACCCTTGAGTAGCACAGGGTTTTTGATCACATCAGGGTTTTTCCATTTTAGCTTCATTCCTGAAATTTGCTTATACTTAGTATAACATACTCGGTTTGTAAGCATTTCTTTTCAAATGTGATAATATCATGACATTGACTTTGGATTTCCGCTACACTCCCAGAAGTCAGTTGTATTTTAAAGGTAATGTGTTTTCTATTTCTGAAGTCTTTTAAGAATTTCCCATGATATTTCACTTTTACCTGTATTACTATTATGCTGTTAGGTGTTCATTTATTTTCTTATTTTGATGTAATCTGATGGTGGTTCATAAAGAATCATCTGTCTTAGCTTGACACCTTTTTCCGATTTTGGAGCCTCTTCAGCAATTGTATCTTCAAGTACTGCCAGTGTACTCTTCTTCCCTTTCCTGTTGACATTCCACTGCAAACATTCTCTATGGATTAGCTCTGAATTTAGTCTCGAGTTTATGTTTCACTCCTTATTTTCTTCTCTTCATATTTCACATAAAGTATTATTTTTATTCCTCATTCCAGTATACATTTAATCTACACTTGTATGTCTAATCAACTATTAATTCTTAATTTAAGAAATTTTAATTTTCCATTTCTGTGTTTCTGTTTCCATTTTCTAGTACTCTACTGAAATCATGTTTTTAGCATTATAGCATACTTACTTTAAAATCTGTGTCTGAGAATTTTATTATATGGAAATGGCTCTATATTTATCATGTAATAGTTCCTGTTATTATGTGGCCAAAGTTTTAACCCTTATTTTCCTGTCCAGTTTTAATAACATGACAGATAATGTCTGTGAATACTCATGGAGATTATTTGAATAGTAGGTTGGAGTTATAATTTCTCAGACAGTTTATAATTGGTTTTGTTTTGCTTCTAGAGGATAACTAGAGGTGTCTGTAATCTCATTCCACCTTAATCCAATATGAGGTTTCAGCACTGGATTTCAATACCTTATTTGTGCTCTAAACTCCTATGCTCAAATAGCATAGGAGTAACCAGGTCTTCCTTAAACTGGTGTGTCTTGTACTTGCATTAGTAGTGTCTGTCCCTGACATAACTTCCAAAACCCTGCTGAGATTCTTAGTTTCTAAGCTTCTTCAGCTAGCAAATGCCAGAAATTTTCTTTATTGGATCTTTACTGTGTAATTTTTTAGTTCCTTTTACCTCTCTGATAGTTTCAAAAAGCAGCAATTTACTTGTTTTTGGATTATGCCATTTTTTGCAGCAGCTTCATCGGGCTTGAATTACTTAGTCTTCCATTAGTAAAAGGGAACTCACAGGTTATTATATTATTAATACAGCATAAATTTATGAATAAATTTCTGAAATAATAAGCCAAGCAATTTATGTCTCTTATATTGTTGCATAGGATTTTATATTACTTACAACTTATATACTTTAATGTCATTTACCAACAGACATTTAATTTTTTTCTCAAATTATTTTTTCCATTTTTAAAACAACACTGCTTTGAGTATCCTTGTATGTATATTTTTATGTTGTTTCAAAATTCATTCATCCAGTGGATAGATATCTTCTAAAGTTTGTAATATCCATTGGGCCTCCAACATATATGCATCTATTTTTACTGCCACTACTGGAGTACGAGAGAAGTCATTCATTTCCTCCCAAACTTGTTCACATATACCATCAAATGTTTTAATTCTAGATGGCAACATATATATTTAAATTTGCACTATCAAATTAAAAGTTACTTAAATAATAAAATTTTGTTTCTTCCATCCTCAGTCACATTAAGATGTGGGCAATTTTCCAAGTTCTGTTCTCTTTGATGCCTCCAATTTCCTGTATACACCAGTATGTGCATTCACACACACTACAGTTGGGGAATAAAAAGTTGAGAATCAAGAACTGTAAATTGAACATTTCTACTGAAAGTGACATTCACAGTCCACTAGCCAATGTAAATAACATGCCCATAATTAAATTCAGGGATTTGGGAACCAGAACCCTTTTGAGTGCCTGTGAAGACGATTAAAAAAAAAAGTGTCCAGCTATAAGAAATAGATCAAGATGAATATGTGGAGTTCAGGAATTAGAAGTGTAAAAAACCCAATTGTCACCACAGTTATAGAAGGCATAGATGACCCACACTGATTACAATATTTTGTCAATAAAATCTTATTTATGAAAAAATTTATAGTGGCAATATATTTGCATAATGTATTTTTGCCATATTAGCTATTTTTTAGATGTGCAATTTTTGTCCTTAAATATGTCCACACTGTTATTCAATCATTTTCACCAATTTATACAGAAAATTTTCAACTTACTTGACTTCAGCAACCATTAAATAACTGCTGTTTCTCTTCTTCTAGCACTCTAACACCCATCTTTTAATTTCTGTCTTTATAAATTAGACATCTCTAGTTACCTTACATAAGTGAAATTATATAATATTTGCCCTTTTCTGTTTGTCTTATTTCACTCAGAATAAAGTCTTTGAGGTTTACCGATATAGCATCAGATTCCTTTGTTTTTTTTTCTTTCTTTTTTTTTTTTGAGAGAGAGAAAGAGAATTTTATTTAGTTTCTCATGTGTCTTACATCACTCTGACACTTTACTGTGTACATGGTGCTGGGATTTGAACTTGCATCCTTGCGCATGCCAGGAAATAACTGTAACCACTGAGCAACCGCTCCAGCCCCAGAATTCTTTGTTTTTTTTTTGTATTGTTTTGTTTCATTTTGTTTTTTTAAGAGAGAAGGACAGTGAGAGAGAGAGAGAGAGAGAATCAATTTTTATTGAGTTTTTCACATGGCTTTCGTTGCTCTGATACTTAGTTGTGTACATTGGTTGCTGGGGTTTGAACCCGTGTACTTGCGCATGCCAGGCAAGTGCTGTAACCACTGAGCCACCACACCAGCCCCAGAATTCCTTGTTTTTATAAAGCTGAATATAGTCTTACAGTCTGCATATCCATCCATCTATGGATGATCATTTTGGCTCTTTCTATCTATGGGCTATTTTGAATAATGTGGCTATGAAGGTGGTGGTACAAATATCTGTTCAAGTACATGCTTTTATTTATTTTAGGTATGTACACAAATGTCAAATTCCTGGATTATGTGGTATGCCTGATTTGTCTGAGGAAACTTCACATTGTTTTACACAAAGGTAGCACCATTTGATATTTCCTCAGCATTTCAAAAAGGGCTGCATCTGCCCTATATCCATGGCAACATGGAATATTTTCTGTTTTGTTTATTTTTTCATTACAGTCATCTTAACAGTTGTGAAAATGAATCACATTATGGTTTAAATTTTCACTTCTGTATAGATTAGTGATATTAAATATCAACTCATTTTCTAATTGGTTATTGGACTATCTTCTTGAGAGAAATGTCTATTCTAGTCTTTCCATCATTTTCAAAAAATTGTGATTTTTATTTTTTAATATAATTTTATTAAGGAGTTGAATTGTTGTATTATTATAAATGCATATAAATCAGTAATATGATATGCATTTGATCCTATACCATAGTTAACTCCATAAGAAACACACCACAATCTCTTGATTCTTCTGTATTATACCCTTATATCAAATAGAAATGTCCATATATATATATATATAAGATTGTGAATTTTCTTGAATCAAATGATTGCAGGAATGATATTTTATATTTGGGGGGTAAAGGGTATGCTACATTGTTGGTTGTCACCCTATCTTTCCTCCCTCTCCCATCCGCCCCACAAATCCCCTGCTCCTGTCCCCTTCTGCTCCTACATGAGTATGGTTCCCCTAGATTATGTGTTGTTATGCACTTGGTGGGTCCAATACATAAGTTTAACTACTTTTCACTCAAGTCTGGGCTTAGCTCTAGACTCCACAAATGAGGAAACTCATCAACCATTGACTCTCTATGCTTGGTTTACTTCACTTAGCATGATTTCTTCCATTGCCATATATTTACCTTCAAAGGCTGCAATATCATTGTTTCTAAAAGCTGAGTAGAACTCCATTATACATATCAGAAATTTTTGACTCTGTTCATCCAGTGAGGAACACCAGGGTTGATTCCATAACTTAGCTCTTACAAATTGATTCTACTGTTTCACTATAATGCTGGTGCCAGTTTCTCTGGGAAAATGCCCAGAAGAAGGATAGGTAGTTTTAAAGTGGAGCCCACCCTAATTTTTTTTAATTGGTGCATTATAATTGTACATATGATGAGATTTGTTGTCACATATTAATATATTCACACAATACAGCAGTACAATTTGGTCAAATTCCTCCCCCTGCCCCTGCACTTTTCTACCTCCCTCCTCACATTCCCCAATTCCTTATCTCTCTTTCTGGGTCCTATATTTTCACTAAAATATTGAAGTATAGTGATATAATTCTTATACCTATGAAGAATATTTTTATATACACAACTATAGTATATACAGTGGCATATTTATAAATGCTTGGAGTATACCTTGCTTTAACTCAGTTCCAACATTTCCCCTTCTCCTGCTTTCCTATCGTCACTTGTTATTTTTAGATATATTTGATAATAGGATTTAACATTTACATTTTTGTAAAGGCATGCAGTATAGCTTATTCAAATATCTTATGCAGTATCTTGCAATTGTGTCTCATAAATATTGACTTACTGCATTTCTCTTTTATCCAACCCTAATTCTTTGAGCAGTCTCCACACTGCTTTCCAGAGCACCTGTACCAGTCTACTATTACACTCACAGTGTATCTCTCCTCAATACCTCCAGCATTTGTTATTGTTTGTATTCTTCATCTTTGCCAGTTTGACTGTAGTGAAATATTAATGTAGTTTTGATTTGCATTTTTCTGATTAATAGTGATTTAGAATACTTTCTCACATATTCATTGGCTTGCTCCAATTCTTTTGTTGAGAAGTTTCTGTTTAGCTGTCTGGCCTATTCTTTTATTGGATTGTTACTGTTTTTGATATACATTTTTTTTAGTACTTTGTAAATTTAGGAAATTATTCCTCTGTTGGAGGAATCACAGGCCATGATTATTTCCCATTCTGTGGGTTCTGTCTTGACAGTTTTGACCAGTTTCTTCTTACTTGCTTAGAA
The DNA here is from genome assembly GCA_004027875.1 of Aplodontia rufa. Taxonomy (NCBI): domain Eukaryota; kingdom Metazoa; phylum Chordata; class Mammalia; order Rodentia; family Aplodontiidae; genus Aplodontia; species Aplodontia rufa. The sequence goes on along the minus strand of PVKS010023979.1, from coordinate 22,314 downwards.
TTGTTTTGGCTATTCTTGGTTTCCTGTTTCAGATGAATTTGAGAATTGTTATTTTGATATCTGTGAAGAATGGCACTGGTGTCTTCATGGGGATTGCATTGAATCTGTATAGTGCTTTTGGCAGAATGGCCTTTTTTATTATATTAATTCTGCCTAACAAGAACATGGTATGTCTTTCTATCCTCTCAAGTCTTCTTCAATTTCTGTGTTCAGTGTTTGATCATTTTCATTGTAGAGGCCTTTTACTTCCTTGTTAGACTAATTTCCAAGTATTTCATTCTTTTTGAGGATGTTGTGTATGGAATGGATTTCCTGATTTCTTCTTCTGCCATATTATTGTAGGCATATAGGAAAGTTATTGATTTGTGGGTGTTGATCTTTCAGCCTGCTATTTTCCTTAATCTGTTTATAAGCTCGAGGAGTTTTCTGGTTGAGTTTTTTGGATCTTACATACATAGAATCATATCATCAGAAAAAAGGGATAGTTTGACTTCCTCTCTCCCTTTTCTGGTCCCTTTGATTTTCTTCTCTTGACTGATTTTTCCAGCTAGGGTTTTGAGGACTATATTGAATAAAAGTAGTGATAGCAGGCAAACTTATCTTTTTTCCACGTTTATTGGAAATGCTTTCAGCTTTTCTTCATTTAGTATTATACTAGCTGAGGGTTTGGCACATATGCCATTTACAAAGTTAAGATAAGATCCTTTGATCCCTATTTTCTCTAGAGTTTTGAGCATAATTGGGTGCTGGATGTTATCAAATGCCTTTTCTGCATCAATTGAGATGGTTATATGGTTTTTATTTTTAATTCAACTTAAGTGATGAATCACATTTATTGATTTGCTTATGATGAACCACGCTTGCAACCCTGGAATGTAGCCCACCACTTGATCATGATGATTTTCTTCTTGCTTTGTTTTTGAATACAGTTTGTTTGAATTCTACTAAGGATTTTTGCATAAGTGTTCATCAGGGAATATAGGTCTGTAATTTTATTTTTTTTAAATGAGTCTTTGTAGCCATATGAAAAATGAATAAAAATTGATTCTCTCTGTCTCTCTCTTTCTCACTGTTCCTCTCATTCTTTAAAAAAAAGTGGGAGAGTTCTCTCTTTTCAGTTTCTTGGAATAGTTTAATAAGGAGAGGTGTTACTGATACAATTTAGCAGAGAATTCATCAGGTCATGGACTTTTCTTCTTTGTAAAGATTTTAATTGTTATATTAATTTCATTGCCTGTTATTGAGCTGTTTAGGATTTCAATATCACCCTGAGTAAATTTGGGGGTGTTGTGTGTGTCTAGAAGTTTGTCCATATCTTCCAGGTAATCTAATTTAGAGGAGTGTAGTTTTTCAAAATATGTTCTGATAATCCATTTGATTTACATAGGTCAGCGATGATCACATCCTTTTCATTGTTGATTTTGTTTATTTGCTTTGATTCTCTCATTCTTTTCGTGAGAATAGCTAGAGGTCTATTGATTTTATTTCTTTTTTCAAAGTACCAGCTATTTGTTTTGTCACTGTTTTTCATTGTTTATTTTGTTCTCAATTTCATCGATTTCATCTCTGATCTTGATTATTTCCTGTCTTCTGCTGGGTTTCGGCTTAAATTGGTCTTCCTTTTGTAGAAATTTGAGAAGGAGCATTAGCTTATTTATTTGACATCTTTCCTGGTTTTTAACGTAGGCACTCAGTGCTATAAATTTCCTCCTTAAGAATGCTTTCATGCTATTTCAAAGATTTCAGTATGTTGTATCTTCATTCTCATTCTCTTCCAAGAATTTCTTGATTTCTGCTCTCATGTCTCCTTGGATTCATTCTTCATTCAATAGGGAACTGTTCAATCTCCATGTATATGTGTGTTTTTCTGGGGTCATGGCATCAAGGTCTGACAGGATACATGGAATAATATCTATTTTTTAATATTTTAAGATTCCTTTGTAAACTAAGAATATGGTCTGTTTTGGAGAAGGATCCATGTGCTGCTGAGAAGGTATACTCAGTCAGCTTGGGGTGGAATATTTCATAGATGTCTGTTAAGTCCATTTGATTTATGGAGTTGTTTTGACTGATGATCGCTTTGTTGTTATTTTGCTTTGATGATCTGTCAATTTGCGATAGAGGAATATTAAAGTCTTCCAGTATTATTGTGTTGAGATTCACAAGTGATTTTATGTAGTGGAGTAATATTTCCACGTATTTGGGATTGTTGGTGTTTGAGAGTATATATTTACTATGGCTATATCTCCCTGTTGTATTGTTCCCTTTCCTAGGATATAGTGACCTTCTTTATCTCTTTTGGTTGATTTATGGTTGAAATCTACTTTGTCTGATATAAGAATAACAACACCAGCTTGCTTTCTTGGGCTATATGCCTGGTAGATTTTTATCCACCCTTTCACCCTCAATCTGTGGATGTCATTGGCTGTAAGGTGGTATCTTGTAAGCAGCATAGTGTTAGATTTTGGTTTTTTATCCTGGTACTCTGTGTCTTTTGCTTAGTGCATTGAGACCACTCATATTCAGTGTTAAATAGTTACATGGTTGTGGATCACAGTCATGATTTATTAGCAAGTTCTGTTTTTTTTTCTTGGTTGCCTTTTGATTTCATGCACTATTATTGACTTCCTGTGTTTGTGGGTTTTGAGGAGTGTTTCGTTGTTCTTCTTTTTGGAAGATTCTTTGTAATAATGGTTTCCTATTCATGAGTGCTGAAAGTTTGATCTTATCTTAAAAAGAACATTTTAAGATAAGATTTCCCTATCAAATATGTTATCATTGTTTTCAATGTTCATGCCACACAGAAAGATTGCAACAACTATCCATTTATTGTGTGCGACTTTTAAATTCCAGCATGGCTAGAGAAGGGGTACTAAAATTAAATTATTAAATCACCAAGAATTCTCAGTCAGCATGTGTTGTCAGGATGCCTGGCAGAGTGGAGACCTACCTATATATCCATAGTCTTTTGGTACTTATGCATTGGTGGAAAAGAGAGATATAAGCATATATTCATGAATGATTCCAAATATTGATAATAATAAAAAATAAGAAGGCAGTATTAGAATGTGCAGTCTAGTGCTAGTTTATATTCTGTGGAGATTCCAGTCTTGTCAATAGATCAAGAAAGACCTGGAGACACAAATTATGCTGTAAAGCCTATAGGTTTGTTCCTAAAAGTATAGTAAAATAATAAGATAAACTCCATCTGTAAGATTTTTAACAGATATTAATTGATAATGGCAAGATGTAAATTATTTAAGCCCAAAAATAATAAATGTGAACAATAGAGTAGCTTCGTTGATTAATAGCCAATCTCTCTTTTCTTAATAGGAATGTATAACATATAAAATTTGAAGCATAGATTAATGCATTCTTTGGGATGAGTATCTAACAAAGTCTTATTTTTTTCATGCCCTTTTATCCCACAAGAATATTATGACATGAGAGACTTTTGAGAAAAATATTAAGAAGTTATGTATATAGCAGTGATTACTATGTTCTAAAAACTTTTCAAAAGCCACTTAGGACAGATGTAATTCTTCCTTTTTTAAATAAATTATTTGTTTTGTATAAAGGAAATCTACCTCAATGTAGGTATTTTACTAATAAAAATTCTTGATTCTTATTTTATCTCTTGATCATCATGAAATAGCAAATATGCAACACATACACACATACATAACACATGATAAACTTTAAAAGGTAATGAAAAAAGTCAATATACATATATGACTATTTCTCAGAAAACTGCATCCAAAGTAACCACTATCCAAAACCAGATTGGAACACTACCAATTGTAGGAAATGCCTTTAAATCTTTGACAATCAATACCCTTTTCAATCTTAACTTTCCATTCTATAAATCACCCACTTTATGTCTTTGTATCATATCAACTTGCATTTTTGAGTGCTCAAATATAGTGTTCTAAAGTTTTTAATTTTTGGAGTAGAATTATACAACATATATTTATTCCTTCTTTTATTCAACATCATCTTTTATGACTTGACCTACAAATCATCTGTGCTTGTTCTTATTTATTTATTTGGTACTGGAGATTTGATCCTGGGGCTCTTAATCACTGAGCTACATGCCCACTCCATTTTATTTTGAGACAGAGTCTTGCTATGTTGCTTAGTGCATTGTTATGTTGATGAGGTCTCAAATGTACAATCCTCTTGTCTCGACCTCCTGAGTTTCTGGGATTACAGCATGTGTCATTGCATGTGGCTACTTCTTATAGTGCATTGAACACATATGCCACAATTTATCTATTATAATGTTGACAAACATCTGGTTTGCATAGAGATTTTGACTGTTTTTAGTGAAACTCTGTAGGTAAAACTTGTGCATTTCTCTTATTACTCATCTCAAGTACAGGTATGTTCCACATTGGAAGATCTGTCAGTCTGGTGGGCTATTGCATCATATATACTAAATTTGAACTAGGCCCCTACACAAAGATGATCTGACAATTTATGAAGAAATTCATACTTAAAATAATGATCTGTCAGTCTCCAAAGTGGGCATATCAGAAATGTATGAACATTCCAAACATTTGATATCCACAGCAATTAGTTTTTTTTTTCTTTTGAACTTTGAGCCTTTCTTGTGTGGGTATAGCAGTATCTTTATGTGGTTTGTATTTTTACTTCTGTGATCAGTAAGAAGGTTAAGGATTTTTCATTATAGTTACTGGACAGTTAAATACCATCTATTGTAAAATATCATTTCAGTCTGTTTTACACTTTTGCATAGTTATCTTTTATTGATTTTAATATTTTGAGAATAAAATGGAATGTATTGAATGGAAGCATTTTTTCTTTTTTGATTATTTATGTGTCAATTATTTTTTCTAGTGCAAATACGTGACATTTTTATATTTGTATTCATTAATTTTTACATTTTTAAAAACAGCTTTATCATGAACAAATGATAGACAATAAAATACACTTGTAAATGTATGTTTCAATGACCTTACTAAATTTATAAAATCATATAAGTCTCTCAAAATCCAGTTTTAGAATATTTAGATCACCTCCAAATTTTCTTTAGGCTCATTCTTTGTCTTCACACCAACTTCAATTAGAGACAACCACAAATCATTTCATCTCTATATATTTATCTTTATGTTTATTTATTTATTTTTCATTATAGTTACTGGACAGATACCATCTGTTGTAAAATACCTGGAATGTAGCCCACGTTATTGTGATGAATTATCCTTTTGATGTGTTTTTGAATGCAGTTTGCTAAAAGTTTATTAATGATTTTTGCAAGAAATATTAATCAGGGATATTGGTCTGTAATTTTCTATTTTTGGTGTGTCTTTGTTGGGATTTGGTATTAGAGTTATGTTTGCCTCATTAAAATTTTTGGGAGACTTCTTTCCTTTTCAATTTCTTGGAATACATTAATCAGGAGAGGTGTTAGCTCCTCCTTATTGGTGTGGTAAAACTCAGCAGGAAATCCATCAGGATATGTGTTTTTCTTTGGAAGGCTTTTAATGGCTGTATACATTTTGGATGTTTATTTGATGTTTAGTAGTTAAATATCATCCTGCCTCAATTTGGGGATTTGTATATTTCTAGAAATTTGTCCATATCTTCCAGATAATCTAATTTAGAGGAGTACATTTTTTCAAAATGTGTTCTACTAATCCATTTGATTTACACAGGGTCAGTGGTAATCACCCCCTTTTCATTGGAGATTTGGTTGATTTGCTTCAATTCTCGCCTTCTTTTAGTGAGGTTAGGTAGGGGTCTATCAATTTTATTTAGTTTTTCAAAGAACCAGCTCTTTGTTTCACCAGTGCTTTTTATTGTTTTTTGCTTTTGTTTTTGCTTTTGTTTTTTGTTGTTGCCATTATTGTTGTGGTTGCTCTCAATTTCTTTGATTTCCACTCTGATCTTGATTATTTTCTGTCTTCAGCTAGCTTTGGCTGAGATTGTTCTTCTTTTTGTAGGGATTTGAGATGGACCATAAGCTTACCGATTTGAGATCTAGTTTTTAATGTAGTCACTCAGTGCTATGAATTTTCCCCTTGAGAATGCTTTCATGCTGTCCCAAAGGTTTCAGTATATTGTGTCTTCATTCTCATTCTCTTCCAAGAATTTCTTGATTTCTGCTTTCATGTCTTCTTCTATCCAAACTTCATTCAATAGGGTACTGTTAAATTGACATGCATGTATGTTTTTGTGTGATGATTTTTGCTGTTAATTACTAGGGTCATGGCATCATGGTCTGATAGGATAGATGGAATGATGTCTATTTTTTAATATTTCCTGAGGTTTCCTTTGTGAACTAGAATATGGTTTATTTTGGAGAAGGATTCATGAACAGCTGAGAAGAAGGTCTTTTCAAACTATTTGGTATGGAATATTCTATAAATGTCTCTTAAGTCCATTTGGTTTATGGACTTATTTAGACTGGTGGTCTCTTTATTTATTTATTTATTTATTTATTTATTTATTTATTTTACTTTGATGATCTGTCAATTGGTGATAGAGAAATATTAAAATCTCTCAGCAATATCCTATTGAGGTCCACCAGTGGTTTCATGTTATGGAGTAATTTTTTCCACATATTTGGGAATGTTCCTGTTTGGACAGTATATTTTTACTATGGTTATATTGTACTGTTGTATTGTTCCATTTACTGTGATGTCATATACTTTTTTATCTCTTCTGATTAATTTATGTTTGAAATCTACTTGGTCAGGTATAAGAATTGCCACTCCAATTTGTTTTCTTGGGCTGTACTTCTGGTAGATTTTTTCCATCCATTCACCCTCAAACTGCAGGTGTCAGTGGCTCTAAGGTGGGTCTCCTGTAAGCAGCATATTGTTGGATTTTGTTTTTTGATCCAGTCTGCTTCTCTGTGTCTTTTGATTAGTGCATTCAGATCATTCACATCCAGTGTTAGGATAGTTATGTCATTTTGGTTCATAGTCATCATGAGTCATGATTTATTAGTGAATTCTATTTTCTTGGTTGTCTTTGATGGTGTGCACTCTTATTGAATTTCCTTTTTTTATTTTTTTTAGAAAGAGGGGACAGTGAAAAAGAAAGAAGCAATTTTTTATTTAGTTTTTCATGGGCTTTCATTGCTCTGAGACTTGGTTTTGTACATGGTGCTTGGGTTTGAACCTGTGCAGTCATGCATGCCAGGCAAGGGCAATAACCTCTGAGCCGCTGCTCCAGCCTCTAGAGCTTATCTTTGAGAATTCTATTAATACTGGTTTTCTGTGCATGAATGCTGTCAGTTTGATCTTATCATAAACTGTTCTAATGTTCCCATCAAATTTTAAGCTGAGTTTTGTTGGGTATAGTATTCTTGGCTGCATGTTGTAGTCATTAAAAGATTGAAAGATCCCCTTCTATGATCTTCTTTCTACTGGAGTCTGAGCTGAAATGTCAAATGTGATTCTTATTGGTTTGCCTCTGAATACGATTTGGCAATTCTCTCTTGCCATTTTTAATACTCTTTCTTTGATATCCCTATTATGCATTGTTATATGTTGTGTCTGATAAACTTTTCATTTGATTAGTCCTATTGGGGGTCCTGTACAATTCCTGGATGAACATTTCAGACTCTTATTTTGATATGGGAAAATTTTTCTTTAACTATTTCATGGAGAATGTTCTTCATACTTTCATACTTTTCATTTGTGTTTTGATTTCTTCCTTCTTACTCTTACATTGTTTCTTCTGATTTCATCCCAGATAATATGAAAATTGTGCTTGTGTTCTGTGTGTGTGTGTGTGTGTGTGTTTTGTTTTTTTTTTTTCTCTCTCTCTCTTTTGTCATCTGTGTGTTCAGGCTTACTCAACCTATCTTCATTGTTGGAAGTTCTTTCCTCCAGAAGCGAAGTTCTGGTTTTCATAGAGGTTAGTCTATTTTTAAATTCTTCCATCATTCTTCTAATGTGATTGACTTCATATTTTAGTTCTGTTACTTCTTTTTTCACTGTGTGTATTTCTGTGTTAGTAGAGTTTTTCATCTCTTGACTTTTCTTTCTCATTTAATCCCTTCATTAATTCTTCTTTTAGTTCATTGTTTTTTTTAGTAATCAGATCATTGATAATTATTTCTAGGTTTTCATCTTGCTCCCTATCTGTTTGTTCCTTGGCTGGGGAATTGTGGGTTTGAGGTGAAACTTTCTATTTTGATTCCTTGTTTGGATAGTCTTCTGGATCTTTCAATAGTTTCCCTGTGGTGAAGGTCTAGAAGTACTTCTTTGCAAACCAAAGGTTCAGCTTAGACATCACCCCTTTGAAGACTACTTCCTTCCAGAAAGCTGCTTCAGACTGGAACCTAGTTTAGCTAAACCTTATGTATCTAGGCCCCAGAGTATTGATTCAAAATCTGTTCAAGGTGTGTTGCAGCCTGCTGGTTTGTATATGCACAGCAGGTGGTGAGTCCTGGTGTCTCGTGTTTGGCTGGAATGGGGCCCCTGCACACAGCAACAAGACCTGGGATCTTTGGCAGTGGGTATTGGCCCAATGTATCTGGACCTGGCAGGAATGGGCTGGGTGGCAATGCGAGGGGTGGCTGGGTGGTTCAAGACCTGGGGGATTATCATGCATGAATGTCCTGGTCTTGAACCCTGTTTCCACCAGCACAGAGGCTGCTGAGTTCAGCTCTGGAGGGGTTTCCAGGAGGTGGTGCTCTGTGCAGTTATAGGCCCTGGAGCTGAGGCCCCTGTCTACTCCCTGAGCCTCCTGGGGTTGGCTCTGGTGGAGCTCTTCAGTGGGTGTGGGCTGGAGGTGAGGCCTTTGTCCATGTCAGAAGTCAGAGGAGTGCTTGGGTTGGTTCTGGTGGGGCTCCTCAGTGGTTGTGTCCCCTTGTTTTTTCTTGTTTTTGTTTTTGAAAATGAACATCTTTGTCTTATTGTCTACCTAGGGGGAATTTATTGATATATTCACATCCCTCAGGAGATACTTACAGTGTTCTGTATATACTTTTAAGGAGCCTGAGAAATTTTCTTTTGACTCTTAGTTCACTGAGAGTTTATTTCATGAATTGACATCTCAGCTTATCAAATGATTTTTATTTATCCATTGAGATAACAAAATTATGATTGTTCATTATTATATTTTATAGAGCACTTTTATTAAATGATGTTTAGGTATGAAATCAATGCTGATTTTGTTAATGATTTACATTCCTCATCATTATATATTGGATTTTATTTGCTGACATTTTGAAGTGTTTTGCATGTATCTTCATTTAAGTTGTAGATCTATCATTTGATTTTTGATGTCTTTATCTTCAATATCAGGGTTATATTGGTTTTGTAGATTGAGTTCAAATGCATTCTCTCTTTTTTCCCACCCCCCTTCTCTCTCATATATGTATATACTCCTCCCCTCCTTCTAGAAAGTTGTTAGTGCTGCCCTCTCTGTATATGAACACAGGGGAAGTAGGGCAACAGTTGGAAAACATCCTGGTTCCTAAGGATTTCCCTGAGAATGGGGCTCACTGTATTGCCTCAACTGGTTTCAAACTGCTACATTTGAAGGAGCCTCCTGCCCCAACCTCCTGAGTAGCTTGGAAATATGAGTTTGTGCTACTGCCCCTGACTTTCCCTCTTTATTTTTTGACTGAAACTCAAGATTGTTATTCTTCTCCTATTTAACTGAATATTTGCTAACAATTATTTAGTAAAGCCATGTGAAGCTGGACATTTTTTGTGGAGAGTAATTTTAGTTATTAAGTAAATATTTTTTATCTGATTTACATTCCCCATTTCTTTTTAAATTAGTTTTGATAATTTGTATTTTCTTGATATTTATCTGCTTTATTTTATGTGTCTAATTTGTTGGAATAAAATTATTTGATTTATATTTATTTTAATTTTTGTAGATTCACTAGTGATATATATTTATTTTTATTTTGGAAATTTGTGCCTTATCTTTTTCCCCCTAGAACAATGTACCTAAAGATTTATCAATTTTATTGAAATGTCCAAAGAAATTTTATTAAAACATTTCTAGATCATTGAAACGATCTGATCACATTACAATTATTTTGGATAGCATTATTACCTTGATATTAGTATTCATTATTACATTCATTTAAAATTAATTTAATCTTACAGCTATAAAATAATCTATTTCTTTTCCCAGATTTTAGCTGTTATATATAAGTGTAGCTTCTATGGGCATTTAGAAACATGTTTTCTGTCAACAGATGCCTTCACTTCTCTTAAGTACTTTGGAATGAAATGTCCATCATAATGTTCCCTAATGCTTGATTATTGTCCTCAATGGCAATTCAATAATGAGGACAGGTCTTGAGAAAAATGTAAAAGAAGTTTAATTACTTTGCTAGCAAGGGGGAAAATCAGCTATGATTCTGCCCATTAGGGAGAACAGGGTTTTTTAAAGAGCTGATTCTACCTTTCTCTGTCCAGAGTTGCAATTCACTTGTTATCTTGGTAGATAGTCATTCCTGGGATCTTCTGCTACTTACCATCCCCAAAGTCTGAATTACTTTTCTCATATAGTGTATGTGTGCACAAGGACAGATGACTCTGCATGGGACTGGGAAAAAAATATAATCCTGTTATCCCTGAGATTAGGGAGAGGGAGAGATTACCAAGAAAGGAGGAGCAAGGAAGAGAATGCAACCTGTCCCTTTTCAAAATAAGCTACAGTGGCAATGCAGCAGGGACTATACTCAAAACGAAAAGTAGACCACTGTTACAATAGTGTGATATTTTCCAGCTTTTTTCTTTTCGCTATTCTATACTTTTATATTACTTAAAATTCTGTGTTTTTTTAAAAAGAAATTACCAAAATATATGTATCACTTTTAAATTCTTTTAACAATTCAAAGAGCTTATTTGCTTCACACCTTTGTCACATGTGGACATGTGGAGTTTTGAGATGAGACTAGAGTCCCTGCTTTGCCAATTTCCTTCTGTGTTTTGTCTCACAAATTTGAAGGATAAATATCCATAGTCAATAACAGAAGGGAAGTGTCAATGGAGTAGGATTTGTTTAAGTGAGAAAAGACAGAACTCCTGCCATTCAGAGGGAGCCAGATAGCAGGGGGGGAAATACCATTTTGGTGTGTTAGCTTAGGGGCTTATATGTTGCAAAATCTATGTTAAACAGACTTTGGAAAAGTGTCAAGACAGGGCTGAAGTGATAGCTCAGTGGTTGAAGTGCTTGCCTGGCATGCATAAGGACCCAGGTTTGAATCCTAGCACTATGTATACAACTGAATGCCAGAAAAATTAAGGACAGATTTTTTTAAAAAAATAAATAAAACTTTATCTCTCTTTCTTTCTCTCCTTTTCCCTCTCTTACTCTCTCACTATCCCTCTCTTGAAAAAAAAAATCAAGACTTATTTGTTGTGTCTATTAGCCTGAATTTAATCCTTTCTAAATACCCATCTGGGTTCACTTCCATCTTCCATTTTCCTGCTCCTCTGGAAAAAAGGAATTGGTTCCCATAGGTGAGCCTCAGGGTATTTTACATGTGAAATAGTTCTCCATTTTACCAGTTATCTTCCTGGTGTGGTCTCTACATTTTACCAAGACCTCAGTTGGAGCACATGATTTCTGACTGCCGACAGATGATCACTATTCAGTATGGATCCACTTTTTAATATTGACTTACCTGGTAGATATGATACAATATTATACACACACACACACACACACACACACACATACATATAAATATGTGTATATATATATATATATATATATATATATATCCTGTTATTTTTAAGTAGAATGAACTTAATGACTAATGATGATGAGATGCCTGTGTTGAAATACATATTCAAATCTTTTATCCCCTTTTTTCATTGTTACTTACGTTATTATGGAATCTATGAGTACTATATGTACCTACAGTGAGTCCTTTTTAAATATTTTCTCATGTGTAAGGAGTTTTTTCTTTTTACATATATGTATAAGTGTATGTGAGAAATAGGAAGTCTGACGGTCCATTTTCAGAATGCAGTCTTAAGGTTCACATATAAAAGGAAGTCATTTCAGGCTGGGAACCATGTGGTCAGAGATAATCTGTTTTTAAGCTCCTTATTAGATATACCATTACATCCATCTCTCTTTTTTGTACCTCTCCCAATGTTATATTAGCCAATCATGCAGATTGTACCTCTGAGCTTCTCCAATCAGAGTGAAAGGTAGGATTACATGAGGTTGGAGATATAAGCAGATGGATTGCCTGCCCACATCTGCTTGCTCATTGGATCCCTTTTGTGAGTGCACCCTTCGGCAGAAACAAAATCTGTTTTGCTCAACCACTTTTGAACGTGTGTCTGATTTTCCTATGTTACCTCAGAATTTTAATAATTTTCTTTCTAACCATTTGGTGCCCAATGTGGGGCTCCACATATCATCTGTTTAGAGGAAAAGCATCCCACTGCCTTGTGGTTGTGGTCTCAGAGTAGAAAAGGAAATAGATCTCAGACTGACAAAGGACCCAATATCCAAAATGGATAGGAAATGGATCAGCAATGCAGGGAGAGGGTCCAAGCAAGTAATGTGGGGACCAGGTAACTTTATGAGTGGACCAATAGTAGAAAAATTTCAGGGTTTGAGAGATTAGTACTCTGGTGGTGTTTGGGACATGCTGGAGGTTGTGTGAGTGAGCCTGAGATGTATCTGGGACACAAAGCCAGTTCACAAACACTGATCCACAGTGCTGGTAGCCTCAGATAAGAGCAAGAAGGAAACCAAGGAAGTGACTGGGGATGGGACCTAAGAAACCTCCACTCAAGAGGGATGCTACAAGGTATACCTCTTGGGGCTCAGAAATACAAGACCATACATGGGGTGGGGGGAACAGGATGGGAAGTAAAAATTCTACTGTAGAGAAAAAGGATACCAGCAGGGGAAAAGACCTAAATTCCCCAGATGGCCCTCTGGGCTACATGTTAGTATATTGGAAAGTAATCCTAGGGAAAACAATGATATTGTTTTATTTGAATACAGGATCTTATCCTAGAACTGTCAGTATCTGTGAGAGATTATTTTAGCTTCTGAAATTCTAAATTTGGCACAAGAGTTAATATCTGTAACCCTATGTTTTACCTAAAACTTAAATTCTGAGGGCCTGTCTTATTCTTGGCCTGTCTTCACTTACTTCCTTTTCTAAACTACATTTGCAGTCTCATGTTATATGTCCCAGATAGATGTGGGATTTAAGAGATGAGGGTTTTTTTTTTAATTTATTTTTTTAAAAAATTTTTAAGCCACTTAGGAACTCAATCCCTTCATTCCTAACATCAATGAGCCATGGACAGATGACTCAGCCTAGGATAGGAAACAATTAATGTCACTTCCCTTAATGATGGAGAGGGAAGAGCAAATGTCAGCTTTAAAATAAGCTGCAATTGGCAGAACAATGAGGATAAAAAGTTGTTGAATTTTCATATAAGTCCTGTTGCTTTGCTCTGTCTGATTTTATGTCCATGGATTTCCTTCCTTAACTTCGTCTGGGACCTATGGAAGTGTGAGTAATATGGACAAAGGAGTTGTCATTTCTCTTCTCTATGCTCTTCCTTAATGGACTTTAAATACTGGGCACCTGTCAGTCAGTTAAATACTAACGTGGCTGCTGATCTTAAGACTAGGTGACAGGTTTGAAGGGCAGGTGGGAACAATTCCACTTCTCCCATCTGTTGGGAATGTTGGACCTAAGTGGCCTCAGTTTCCTTTCTTCGGGAGATAATTGGTGCATGGAATGGAGGAAGGCTTGAGACAACTAAAGGCAGCTGGCCAGGATCACTCTCTGGTGCTGAATGAAGGTCTCATGTCCGTCCGCAGTCTGACCCTGAATATCTGTCTCTCTGTTTCTGGCTGACTTGAACCAATGGTGGAGGACATCCCCATTCAATGAATCATGGATTCTGAGTGTGATCTGAAGTCTTTGGGAAAGAGTTGCTCCATTAATCTCCAGAGGATAAGCTGAACATTCTCTTTCTCTATGCTTCTACTCTGTCTGTCTCTTAACCCATTATGATAGATTTTCAGAATAGAGTTTCCCTAGCTTTAAAATTAGACTCCCACAAGGCACATTTTCTCCTGTACTCTTCCTCATCTGGAAGAAAAAGACCTTAGAAATTCTGTATCATGTAAAGAGTAAATTACCCCTCATCTCTCCTAGTTCAGAAAGCCAAATTATTTATTTTCTCTAGTGTGGATAATACCCAGAAATCATGGTTCCGTGAGCATAAGGATTCAACCAGCTACCTTGCAACTGATGAAAGACAAATTAGGTCCAACTCTTCAGCATTTGGGAATAGGCAAAGATTTTCTCAACATGTCTACTAAAGTGAAGGATGTAAAGTGAAAAATCAGTGATTGGGATACCATAAAGCTAAAAAGCTTTTGCACTGCCAAGGAAATGATCAAAGAAGTCAGAGGTTTCCTACAGAGTTGGAGAGAATCTTAGGCTATTATTCCTCTGACAGGGACCTCATATCCAGAATTTTAAACATCCTCAAAAATCTCAACCTCAAAAACACTAACAACCCCAACAATAAATGGGCCAAAGAGCTAAATAGAAACTTCTTAACAGAGGACAATGAACAAGCCAATGAATACATGAAAAAGTGCTCTAAATCACTAGTAATCAGAGAAATGCAAATAAAAACTACATTAAGATATCACCTCATGCCAGTCAGATTGGCAAAAAAGAAGAAAACAAACAATAATAGATGCTGGAGGGGTTGTGGAGAGATAGGCACACTAGCACATTGTTGGTGGAGCTGCAGACTGGTACAGCCCCTCGGGAAAGCAGTATGAAGAATCCTCAAAAAACTAGGGATGAGTCCACCATACGATCCTGCTGTTCCTCTTTTGGGTATTTTTCCAGGGGATTTAAAATCAGCACACTACAGTGACACAGCAAAATTGATGTTCATAGCAGCTCAATTTACAATAGCTAAATTATGGAAACAACCCAGATGTCCCTCTCTGGATTAATGAATCCAAAAACTGTGGTACATATATACCATGGAGTTTTACTCAGCAATTAGAAACAGTGATATTGCAGCCTTTGAAGGTAAATAGATGGCTATGGAAGAAATTATGCTGCGTGAAATAAGTATAACCCAGAGAACCAAGGGTTGAATGTCTTCACTCATCTGTTGAGGCTAGAAGTACACCCTGGCCATTGAGAAAGGAGGTCTATTGTCATGTTTTAAATCTGGATAAAGTGTAATGTCATACAACCTAAGGCATTTGTAGAGATGTATTGGGAAGAAGGGGAAGAATAAAGGTGGGTACTTGGGGGGTGCTCTTGGGGGTAAATTTAATTTTCAGAATTTGTATATTTATTATATTATTTCATTAGAAACTTGTTTGATTGTTCAACAAATAAATTTCTGAATAAACATAAAAACCAAAAAATAAATAAATAAAAATAACATTATTAAAAAACAACAACAACAGGGAACACTAAGAGGCTACATCAGGAAGTTCCTAAACCAGTTAAACACCAGAGGGAAAAAAGTATCACCTTTAAATCTGCTGTGGAACATGAAGGACTTTTTTCTTTTCTTGTACTCTGAGATCCTACTTTCTCAGTGGTTTCCCCCCTCATGCTAAATAGCAGGAGAGATAGATGGAGGAGATCTGGAGATAATGGCTAAACAGATTCCAGGATCTTCGAGGGACAGAGGAGGATTTGCATTCTGCCTTGGGACAAAGAAGAATGGGTCCGCTCCATAAGGGAGGCGGGCAGACCCAGGAACAAAGGGGATGCCCTACTAGTGGTTGTTCCTTTTCTCTCCAGTTGGGCACAAGGAAGGAAAACAAAAAGATCCCATACATACAAGCTTTCTTTACCTTGAGAACTTTTATCCTGAGAATTTCAAGGGCTCTCACATTCTTTAAATATCTGGACTAAGTCTAATATGATTTTAAAGTGCACTCTGGTCTAATGAAGATGTTCCAATGATTCTTCACTATGGCAATATGATTTTTTTTTTTTACTTCTGTATTCTTTTTAGCTTGGTTTTTTGTGGTGAATTCACTTTGATCTTGCACTTTGTTTCCTGTTGGTTTTTATACATTCTGTGTATGTTGTATTTAGTCTATAAATGTAAATTTGCATAGTACCAAAATTGAAGAAAGTTCTATTTAAATTGGCTAAAGAGATAAAGATGTTTTCAAAGTTACTAACCCACATATTTGCTATGTGAGAATTTATTGAAAGTTCTGCCTTGTTCCTGGCACTTTGGAGAAAGAGGAAGTTAATTGCTTAAATTCCAGGTTTAACATAAATGGAATTAATCTCAAAAAGTTCTGTTGACTATAATCAGCAGTCAGAAAGTTATTCAAGGGTTTTTGTTTTCTATTGCCAACCTTTAGTATGCTAATCCTGTATGTTTGGAAACAACAAAGGCTCCTTAGAACATTGATATGCTCTTATCTATTAAGATAATTTTTTGTGTGTCTTTAAGATTTTATTATTAGAGAAAGTAAGTCTCAAAGGGATTAGAGTTTTTCAGGTTTTATTATTTAGGGAAACTAAGTCTCAATGGGACTAGAGTTTGCACCTGGCTTAAAGTCTTTTAAATAATTACTTTATAATTGATTTTAAAAAGCTGTTGTTTTAGGTTTTAGACAGTGTTGACAATCTAAATATATGCAAATTAATATATGTAAACATGTAAGAAATGTTTGTATGAGCTTTGTTTGTTATGTAAGGGTATGTAAAATGAAAGTTCATGTAAACTTAGCTTACAAGCAAATTAATCATGCATTGTATCAATAACTGTTTCCTGAATGTATAAGATATTTAAGGCTATCCTTTGAGTTTTGCTAGCACATGCAGACCTGTGATTATTGTTACTGTACATTATGGATTCTAAATATTTCTTTAACAGTTAAGCTTAGTTAATATAAGGTCATCCAATGTAATTGTGATGGTATTACTGGTTTCTTTATATATTTGGTATGCAATACCCTCCAGGTATAAATGTCTTTTGAAGTGTAAAACTGAGAAGAGCACTTTACCACATTAATTTTTCCAAACTAAAGTTGTCTACAGCAATAATCTCTTTTCAGACTTGTACAGAAACAACAAATTTGGTTTGGGATGGATTTATGTCATTTAATGTTTTATGATTAGATATCTCATTATAACTGATATTATGGAAAATCTGGTTTGCTCAAAGGTTGAAAATGTGGAAACTTGTATAGATTCAAATATTGTGTTATTTGTCAAAAGCCCCCACCTTACCTAGATAAGTCTTTGTTTCTTACCCTTCTCCATGTTAAGGTGATTTCAAACTAGGCTAAACTTGAGCTCATTTAAAGTCACGTTCAAAGAATATATTTTTGTTATAAATATTTCTGTGATCTCAAAATAATCCAGAAATATAATACAAAATTAATTATTAAAGATATGTAAGATTGTAAGGAAGTTTCAATAGAAAGCAAGATTTGCAAAGGGTCTCATATAATGAAGCTGATGGATTTATAGATGTTTGTGGAGACTAAAAGGGCACCAAAATCATATTAATATTATTTAGAAATTATATTTTTTCATTCAAAGCTATTTATTCTTATTAATTTCATTTTTATTTTCCTTTTAAAACTTTCTTATTGTTGCCTATTAATATTTTACAGAAGTACTACTTGTAACAGAGAAATCTGAGTTAACCCATCTCCTATAGGACATATGAAATATAATGCTATTTCCTAGTACTCTTACTGACTCTAATTAACTGAAAGGAGTAACTATAAAATTGTACACATTAAAGTTAAAACCTGATACTCCTACTTCAAGAATTAGTTTAAACTGGCTTGCTAGATGTTTAAAACCAAAACTTGGAGATTAAAGTTAGGAAAATAAAAGGCCAAAGAAAAGTCGCCAAGTTTTGGCAATTGTCCTTTAAAGTCAGCCAGAACCCAGAGAATGGAGGGACAACTCTATAGGCCCTGCACTGCTGGTGTCACCCAAATACCTGATCAGAGAATAGGAGAGCCATCCAGTGTACATGCTGCGAAAAAGAGGATCTTTTCACATGGCCTTAGTTGATCCAACACTTAGTTGTGTACGTGGTGCTGGGGTTTGAACCCGGGTCCTCGTGCTTGCCAGGCAAGCGACGAAACCGCTGAGCCACCACTCCAGTGAAAAGAGGATCTTTGAAAAGGAAAATATCCTTAATGCTTTCCAGAGAAGCCAAATGTGGTCAGCAAGACCCATTCTGGCAGTTGGCACTGGCAGAGGGAACTAAAAGAGACAAAGGGCTTCTCATGAGTTCCCGGAAGTAATCCTCTGAGGAATCTCAGCTGGAACCATGTCAATTTTGACAGACTTTGTCTTAAACACCTTTCAGTAGAGTTATATCCAAATCACAACTATACTTTAAAAGACAATGGTTCTTTTGATGCCACTGTGATATACATGTGTGCCAGTGGCACCAAAAGTAATTAATGCTGAAGGTATAAAGAAAAGGCCCATAGACAGGAGACCCTAACACACAAATGTGAACTGAATCAGTTCAAGACCTATCTGTGGCCTTTTGATTTTTGGAAAGGTTGAAATGACCTGCTACTGAGGTTCCCACTTCCAGCACAGAGACCTGATCTTTTTTTTTTTTTATTTTTTTATTAAGAAATTTGTTTGTTGAGCAATCAAACATGCTTCTAATGAAAAAATAATATATATATATATAATCTGAATATTAGAATTACCTCCCAAGAGTCCCCTCCAATTATCCACCCTTTTCCTCCCATTCCCCCCTTCCCATTTGTAGGGATCTACAAATGCCTTAGGTTATATGATTTTAAACAAGTTGGGGAAAACAGCCAAGATTACACTGAGCTATGAACATCCTTAACAAGTGCTCCTGATCATTGGGAGGGTCATCAGAACTGCTAAAATGGGAAAATCTCATTACCATGGCTGATTTTCACATAAAAAAGTTAACATATCTAGGACAGATGGCAATATCAAAGGAATAATGAAAATGATACCAACGGTATAAAAAGAAAAAGGGGGGATTTGTGAGAAATTTGAAGTCTGATGGTCCATTTTCAGAATTCAATCTTAAGGTTCTTATATACAAGGAAGCCAATTTAGGTCAGGAACCATGTGATCAGAGATAGGCCATTTTTAATAGCCAATCATGCAGGTTGTATCCTTGAGCTCCTCCAATCAGATTGAAGGTTTGTGTCAGGTTGGATATATAAGCAGGTAGACTGCATACCCAAATGTGATTGCTCATTGAATCCCCTCTATGAGTGCACCCTTTTAGAGAAGTAAGTCTGTCTTGCTCACCCACTTCTGGGGACATGTTTGGTTTTCTTATGGCATCTCAGAATTCTTAATATTTTTATTTCTAACAGTTTGCCCCCTTCAGGTTTTGCTTAGATCTATCTAGTCACTCTTGTCACTTTATATTTCCTTCCTAAATCTCTAGCTTTTCTTCTACAATCACTTTACTTCAGCTTTAAGAAATACATGTGAATTTATTAGTATTATTATGGTTCAGATGCTATGAATTTTCTTAGTTTTTATTAGTCTGCAAATGTCATTATTTCAATTTCAATCTTAAAGGATATATTCACTTGCAATATAATTATAGAGAGGCAAGTTTCCCCCAGATTTTTATTGATATCCTATCATTCTATTTTCCTCTAATTTCCATTTGTCAAAATACAGCTGTCAGTTTGTTTTACTTTTGAAAATAATCTCTTTTTTTCTCTTCTCTCTCTGCCTACACGAATGTTTTCTTCCTCTTTACTTTTCCAAAGTTCCTTGATTATTATGTAAGTGTGTATTCATTCATATTTTCCAGCCAGATGTTCAAAGTGCTGCTTGAACATTTGATTTTGTAGCATTCTACAATTTTAGAAATGTAGCAGTTTTTATATTTCCAAAATCTCATTTCATCCCTTAGTCTCTCTCTTCTTCCTAGGACTTCAGTGAAATGCACATTAGAATTTTCACTATTCCTTACATCTCTAATATTTTTACTCGTTTTCTTGTGTCAATAAATTGCATTATTAGATAATCTTTTCTCACATAATCTTCAATGTACCAATTATTTTAGCTACGTCTGTGCTGCTTTGAAAGTAAATAAGTGTTTCATAATTTATTTGTGTTTCTTTTCTTTTTGCACATGGTTCATCCCCATCTTGTGTTTACTTCTTGAATCATATTTTAAAGATATTATCTAGTAACTTCATACTTGAGGTCCTTAAGGGGCTGCTTTTTATCATCTGTTTTCTTTGGGGTTTTGTTGTTGTTGTTGTTGTTGTTTGTTTTTGTTTGTTTTATTTTTTCAATGATGGAGATTGAACCTAGGGCCCTTCTTATGCTAGGCAAATGTCCTACCCCTGGCTATAGTTCTTTTGTTATTTGTTTTGTATGCTTTCTATTTTGTTCCATTTTCTATTTTATTCCATTCCTAACTTTTTCATATTTTCCCATATGTTTTGATACTTTTTATCATGAATAGATATTTTATTCACAAAATTTTTCATATAAATAATTTGAAATTTAGAACAATTTTTATTCCTCCAAAGAGAATTCTTCTTTCAGGCTCCTAGGTAGCATCTAGAAGCAAATCAATTTAACTTCAGGAACTGAGATTACTTAAACCTGAGCTTCAAACTCTGCAAGGGTCTGTCTTTCCCCTTTTCACTCTGAGAGTTGACACTTTTTACTTTGAAGGGCCAGACCAAAGGAAGGAGTTTCTCATTCTTGGCAGATTCTAGTGTCTTGTCTCTTTCCTCCAACCTTGAAGAATTTGTTAAGAGTTCCACTTACCTGTTCATCCTCTCCGTCCAGTCTAAGAAAGAAAAATCCCACAACCAGAAACCAGCACTGAAAGCTGTGCTTATTCCTCTTTCTTTAATCTAACCAGGGTAGTTAATATCTCAATGTTGTAGAAGCTCTTCAGTGTGTTCAAGAAGATCACTTTCTTTTTTTTTTTGAGATGATTAGTTGTGGGGCTGGAGTGGTGGCTCAGCGAGATTTCATGCTTGCCTCACTTGTGCAGAGTTGGGGGTTCGCACCCCAGCACCATGTGCACAAAGAAGTGGCTTAGAAACTGAGGCCACATGAAAAATTAAATAAAAATAAAATTATTTTGCTCACTGTCCCTCTCTCTTTAAGAATACATATATATATATATATGTATATATATATATATATATATGATTAATGTGTATATATATGTTTAACTATTTTTACTGGGAGAACTGCTGTGAGCTATCCTTTCATTTTTATTGTCAAAAGTCAAAAGTCCAAAAATGTTTAGAAGTTGATCAACAATATCTCTTAAATGGAAAACTAAAATAATTGTATTCTAAATGAGAATAATGTGAGCATATTGATTTAATTAAAACAGAAAGAATAAAAATGATTCAGTGGGACCTGCAGTACCTTTTGTAGTTGTTTTAATTGGGCTACATTTGTTAATTATTACTATTACTTATGACCTGAAAGAAAACAAAACAAAATTGCTACTGAATATGTCAAGTTTTGTGTTATGCATAGAAGGTAATGTGAAAATACAAGGAAAGTGAAGTCTATATAAATGAAAATGCTAAGATAAGTACAGAGAGAAATAAACATAAATGGAAGGCAGTAACACATGGTGAGGGCCTATTCTTTTGTGACCCGTTGAAACTCACACTGCAACTTAGCTTTTCTCTTTTTATTCTCGTGCCTGTCAGTATTGCAGCCTTTTGCCTTTCTATTTAATCCTAATATGTGAAGTTTAGTATCTTTCTGCCTGGGCTTCCTTTCTTGAAATTTTATTAATCAAACAAATTAAGCTATTGCCTCTGTAATAATGATTGAGAGTTATCACTCTAATCTTTATTTCTTGCCTGAGTGACAGATCCAAATTTCAAATTATGTGTAGAATAAGAAACATGTAGATTTTCTTTTTTTAAAGGAGTTGTTATTGTACATACAAAGCAGCATGTGAAGCATATGCTCTTAAACCAGAATTACACCCCATCACCCACTCACTAGTCTCTTGACTCTTCTACATTTTGCCCCTACAAGTGATATAAATTCTTAGATTGTGAATTTTCCAGAATTAAATGATTGCAAAAGTATTATTGGATTCTCAGGGGTTAAGGAGTGTGTTACATTATTGTCTTCCTAGATCCCTCCCAATTCTCCCTCACTCTCCCGTTCTCCACCTATCCCCTCCCACCTCCCCTCCCCCAACATATCTATGGTTGTCCTGGATTATGTGTTACCGTGCGCCTGCTGGGTCCAATATGTGAGTCTGACCATCTTTACCCAAGACTCAGTTTAGCTCCAGCCTCCACAAATGATTGAAAACATTC
>PVKS010023978.1:0-31667 GCA_004027875.1 Aplodontia rufa | reverse complement strand
TATGGCCTTTACAAAGTTAAGTTCCTTTGATCCCTATTTTCTCTAGAGTTTTGAGCATACTCTGTTTAAGTGATGAATTACATGTATTGATTTGCATATGTTGAACCAGCCTTGCATACCTGGAATTAAACCCAATTGATCATGATGAATTATTTTCTTGATGTGTTTTTGAATGCAGTTTGCAAACACCAAGAAACTTATTAAGGATTTTTGCATTGATATTCATGAGGGATATTGGTCTGTAGTTTTCTTTTTTTGATGTGTCTTTGTTGGGTTTTGGTATCAGAGTTATGGCTGTTTCATAAAGTGTTTGGGAGAGTCCCCTCATTTTCAATTTCTTGGAATAGCTTCATAAGGAGAGGTGTTAGCTCTTCTTCAAAGGTGTGGTAAAACTCCGCAGTGAATCCATCAGGTCCTGGGCTTTTCTTGTTTGGAAGATTTTTCACTGCTGTATGAATTTTGGTTATTGGGCTGTTTAGGATTTTATTGTTATCCTGTGTCAATTTGGTTGTATGTGTCTAGAAATTTGTCCATGTCATCTAGATTATCTGATTTAGAGGAGTATAGTTTTTCAAAATATATTCTGATAATCTGTTTGAATTCAAGGGGGTTAGTGGTGATCACCCCCTTTTAATTGGTGAATTTGTTGGTTTGCTTTGATTCTCTCCTCCTTTTAGTTAGATTAGCTAGGGGTCTGTCAATTTTATATATTTTTTCAAAGAACCAGATCTTTGTTTCATCTATTATCTTTGTTGATTTTTTGTTCTCAATTTCATTGATTTCAGCTTTGATCTTAATTATTTCCTGTCTTCCACTGGCTTTGGGATTAGACTGTTCTTCCTTTTATAGAGATTTGAGTTGGAGCATAAGCTTATTTGTTAGGAATCTCTCCTGATTCTTAATATGGACACTCAGTACAATAAATGTTCCCCTTAAGAATGCTCTCATGCTGTCCCAGAGGTTTCAATATGTTGTGTCTTCATTCTCATTCTCTTCCAAGAATGCCTTAATTACTGTTCTCAGGTCTTCTTGAATCCATTCTTCATTTAATAGTGTGTTATTCAATCTCCACATATATGTGTTTTGTGGTATGGTTTTTGCTATTTATTATTAGGGTCATGGCCTCATGTTCTGATAGGATACATGGAATAATATCTACTTTTTTATATTTGCTGAGATTTCCTTTGTGAACTAGAATATGATCTGTTTTGGAGAAGGATCCATGTGCTGCTGAGAAGAAGGTATACTCTGCCAATTTGGTGTGCAATATTCTGTAGATGTCTGGTAAGTCTGTTTGATTGATGGTGTTGTTTAGACTGGAGATCTCTTTATTGTTTTTTTGCTTTGATGATCTGTCTATTGGTGATAGAGGAGTGTTAAAGTCTCCCAGTACTATTATGTTGAGGTCCACGAGTGTTTTTATATCTTGGAGTAATTCTTCCACATAGTTGGGGGTGTAGGTGTTTGGAGAGTATACATTCACTATGGTTATTTCTTCCTGTTGTATTGTTTCATTTACTAGGATGTAGTGGCCTTCTTTATCTCTTTTGATTAATTTATGTTTGAAATCCACTTTATCAGATATAAGAATTGCAACTCCAGCTTGCTTTCTTGGGCCATATGCCTGGTAGATTATTTTCCATCCTTTCATCCTTAATCTGTGGCTGTCATTGGCTATTAAGTGGGTTTCCCGTAAGCAGCATATTGTTGGATTTTGTTTTTTGATGCAATCTGCAAGTCCGTGTCTTTTGATTAGTGCACTGAGACCATTCACATTCAGTTTTAGAATAGTTATGTGGTTATGGTTCATATTCATTGTGTTTTATTAGTAAATTCTGTGCTGGCTTAGTTTTCTATTGATAGTATGTACCTTTATTGAATTTCATCTGTTTGTGGGTTTTGAGGAATGTTAGCTTGTTCTTCTATCTGGAGTTGTCTTTGAGGATTATTTGTAATGCTGGCTTTCTTTTCACAAATGCTGCAAGTTAGTTCTTATCATGAAAAGTTCTTATTTCCCCCATGAAATTTGAAGCTGAGTTTTGCTGGTTATAATATTCTTGGCTGAATGTTGTGTTCATTCAGGTGTTGAAATATCTCCTTCCACAATCTTCTTGCTTCCAGAGTCTGAACTGAAAAGTCATATATGATTCTGATTGGTTTGCCTCTGAATGGGATTTGGCACATCTCCCTTGCCGCTTTCAATATTCTTTCCTTGATTTCTGTGTTGTAAATTTTAAATATGATGTGTCTTGGTGAGCTTCTCATTTGATTAGGCCTATTGGGTATCTTAGAAGCTTCCCGGATGAGCATATCTAACTGTTTTTATATGGGCAAAATTTTCTTTAGCAATTTCCTTGAGAAAGTTCTGTAACCCATTCCTTTGTGCTTAAATTTCTTCCTGTATTCCAATTACTCTTGGATTGTTTCTTCTCATTTCATCCGATATTTTAAAAATTCTGTTCGTGTTCTGAGAGTTTTCTTTTTTGTCATCCGTGCTCTCTAGATTGCTCAGCCTGTACTCATTGTCAGAAGTTTTTTCTTCAAGAATGAAGTTCTGTTTTCTATAGAAGTTAGTCTATTATTAAATTCTTCCATGGTTCCTCTCATGTCATTGACTGCAGATTTTAGCTCTGTGACTTCCTTTTTGAGTATGTCCATTTCTTTGATAATAGAGTTTTTCATCTCTTGAGTTTTCTCACTTAGTCTCTTCATTATATCTTCTTTTAGCTCATTATTCCTTTTATTAATCAGATCATTGATAATAATTTCAAAGCTTTCATCTCAACCCCTATCCATGGCATCCTTTTTAGCGGAGTTTTGGGTTTGAGGTGAACCTCTCCTTGTTTGATTCTTTATTTTTGAAGAGCTTCTTCTGGATCTCTGAATTGAGATTTCCTGAGAGGAAGGTAGGCAGTTCTCCAGGTGGTTTTTTCTTGCAAGTCAAAGGGTCAGATCAGCCCCCAACTCTTTGATGATTACCTTCTTCAAGATGCTATTTCTGCCTGGGTCCTTGTGTTGCTCTACCTTTTGGTTCCAGGCTCAAGGTTGCAAATCTGAACCTACTGGAATGCAGGGCATCAGGTAGGTGGTGCTGCTCCAGGTGGGGAACCACCCCTGGTTGGTTCTGAGCAGGTGCTGCTCTGAATGGGTTCCTACCTGTTGTGTCCTGAGCGCCTTACTGCGGGACAAAAACAGGCCCCAACTGCCACACAGAGCATCAGATAGGCGGGGCTGCTCCAGGCGGGGAACCTCCCCTGCTTGGTCTTGAGCAGGGCTTCTCTGAATAGGAGTCCTACTGGTTGTGCCCTGAGTGCCTTCCGGTAGGACTCAAACAGGGCCTGACAGGCACACAGAGTGTCAGGTAGCAGGGCTGCCCGGGGCAGGGAACCTCCCCTGGTTAACTTGACTTTCTCTGGATGGCCATTTTCTCTTTTTGTCTCCCTTCCACTTGTACCTTTACCCTGGGGATCAATCACTTTTTTTTAGAGAGAGAGGGAAAGAGAATCAATTTATTTTTTTCTGATTTTCATTGCTCCAACATTTTGTTACATATGCAATTCTGGGGTACAAACATGCATCCTCACACATGTCAGGCAAGCTCCTTAACCTTTGAGCTACCGGTACAGCTCCACCAATCACTTTTGATGTGAAGAATAGAGCAGTTCTTTAACTTGCTATATTTCTCTTCCAAAAATGGTATATACTCAGGGAGGAAGGGAAGGTGCTAAGAAGATTGCAAATGAGGAAAGGAAGGCCTTAGAGAATAAACATTCTTATGCTTTTCTCATGAACACTGAAAGTCACAGGGTGGTAATAAAAGCTGAAGGAAGAGGACCTTCAGGGGATACTGGGAGAGTGAGGAAGGTGATGATGGTCACAGGAGGTGAACTGGTAACACAGAATCAACAAGAAGGTCAAGTCCAGCTGTCCTCAAAGAAGTTGACCTATAGGGACAATTTTAATGATAATTACAAAGGAATTTCAGAGAGCACATTGTAGTGGGGTGAAAGAGACCTTGTTTAAGTCAAAATCTGCTAAAATAAGAAAGAAAACACACATAATTTTTGTTGAAATAGCTTCAGTGTGGGAAATAGTTCAATGAGAGATGACTCCATCTCTCACTCTTGGATACCCCTTAAATCAAGTCTTGTGAAGAGATCCTCAGAAACCTGACCACCACTAATAGCAATGGTATGTGTCAAGTGCTGGCTTTCATTTTTCATTCTCTGACAACCCTGTGAGATCTGTGTTACCATATTCCTCATCTTATGAATGAGGAAAGCCAGGCCTAGGGCAGTTAAGCAGCATTGCAAGCACTCACCATCCTCCAAAGTGGGCCGTTTATGGTTGCTGGAATCAACCATCATGCCAGAACATGTTAGAACCACATCTTAAAACCAGTCTGAATCTATAGGAACATCAGAATTGCTTTCTGGGGGTCTGAAACTCTGTTGATTGAAATGAGGTCCTTGCTGCCTGCTCCCACTTGCTCAAGATCCCGAAGTTCCACTTAAACCATGCTACCATGTGGACATCTACTGGGTGTCCTTCTACCTTCTGGCAGGGGGGATATGAATGAATAATACAAGTGGGTAAAATGTGTGAAATAATAAAATAGATAAAATTGGGTGCGGGAATACAGTAAGAAAGGTTGGAGTGGGGCAGAGAAAAAGAATACCTTCTGTTTAAGAAGCATAAACACTACCTACAATTTCCTGTAAATGAATTTTAGTCTTTTAGACAACATAAATATTATAAACCTATGCCCAGATGTTCTGATGGAAGAAGAGAAAGATGTGGATACCAAGAATATTTGTTTCATTTATTGGGAAAACATAAAACCATGAGCACTGACCCAAAGGAATTTCAAAAGTTTCAAAAGAATCTAGATTCAAAAGAATTTAGGTTTATAGGGTTTCCTAAATCAAGAGAGTCTTGAGATTGGATTTTCTTGCCTCTAAGGAAATGTCTTTTTTTTTTTTTTTTTTTGGTGCGAGCATACAGGAGCTCTTTGTGGCCCTCAGTTTACTGTTTACTCAGTTTACAGTTTACTTCCCTAGGAGGAAGGAGAAGAACCATCTGACCTATAGTTCACACAGGATGTAGTTTCTGTGTTGGAATGCTTGTTCTCCTCCTCTGATTGCCCTGCTGAGACTAAGGGGTCCCTGTTGTGCCAGTCCCCTCTCTTATCTGCCAAGAGAATGAGGATGAGTTAATATGTGTAATGGTAGCAGCAAGGGAGTAAATATTTACTCATTTATGGAAATTAATTTTTTTTTACTAAAAAATAGCTCACCTATAAATGAAAAGTTTCAGAACTCATTAATTCTTACACATAAACACACATTCTTTTTTGTATAATTCTTTAGCTAGCTTTCTGTTTGTTCCTCCCCTCTAGTCTCTCTCACTGCTCCTTGACATTTTCCCTATGATTTCTCCCCAGCACCTCAAACTTGCAGTCCTTTTGCCCCAGCCTCCCTAGTGGCTGGGATTACAAGCATGAGTGACTATACCTGGCTGTTCCATGTTCTTGATAACTGACCTGATACATATGGGGAAAGATGCTACTGGGTGGCTGGACATCCTCCTCCAAAGGAAATTCAAACATCACACCATCGTCATCTTTGGCATCTTTCTGATTGCATAGAAATTCCTTAAGCTTTTGCATTAGATCATCCAATTCTTGGAGAATCTCTTTTGTCCTCTGCCATGGTCACCTGTCCATCATTTGGTTGTCTCCATTTATATTCAGAATAGCTAGTGATTCTTCACAGTGACCAGACAGGGATCCAAAACCTTGGTGATGAGAAGTTCTCATAGCTGTTCTGGGTTGTCCTGAATTAGATCTCATCTCTCTTTCCATTTTTTTGTCCTCCATGGCCCTTAGACAGGAGGGAGGAAGTGGGCAGAACACATGGAAGTTGAGTGAGTTTTGTCCTCCCAGGCAATGGTGTCCTTGTAGGGGAAATAGACTACAGAGAGGCTCAGGTCAGATTTGGGTTTGGAAATGTAATCCTCTTTATCAGAGCAGTTGTTTCTGGAGGGTGAGTCTTCCATAGTGTGAGTGTGATCTCCCTCAACTCAGGAAAGTGTAAAAGAAAAGCATTAATATAAAGTATTGGGAAGAATCATGTACTTTAGCAATAGTATCCCTTCCTTTTTCCACTCGTAACTCTCCCACTCAGGCAGAAACATATCCTGTTTGTATTCTCTAATCAGAGGCTGAAGAGACAGTTCTCTTTAAAAACTTATTTTATTGTGTAATAACCCTGTGTACTGAGCATCTAAACACCTGTGTACTGAGCATCTATATATGGTACCTCTCATCCTTTGTCTTATTACAGTTAAAGAATTACTTATCAATTCTTTCAATGCAATAGCTTCCTTATCAAGTTTGTATATTTTAGTAAATAAATGCATAGAGGTTTAGTGGCAGAAAGACTATGATCATATTCAGAGAATTCTCAATTCATGAATTAGATGTTAAGAGATTTTGGTCACCATTTCATTTTGTAATACTTTCTATATTTGTTTTTCTCTTTCCTTAAGTCTAAAGAGGATAGATATTACCAGAGCTAGAGGAATAAAAATGAATATTTTTTATTATTTTCCTTGGCATCAAGTATGGTAAACTCAGGACATGCAAGGTCCTGAGTTTGATCCTCAGCCCTGGGGGAACAAATTAAATCTCATTTGTGAGGCTATAATACCTGTCTTATACACTACAAAAGGCAAAGCATGAATCCCAGTTACTCAGAAGGCTGAGGCAGGAGGATAGAAAGTTCAAAATCAGCCTGAGTAATTTAGACCCTGTCTCAAAATAAAATTTAAAAAGGCACAGGGGTGTAACTTAGTGGCTGAACTCTTACCTAACATGTGTGAGGGCCTGGGTTCTATTCCTAGTACACTTCCCCACCCAAAAAAAAAAAAAAAAAAAAAAAAGAGTTAAGCATAGCTGGGCGTGGTGGCTCACACCTGTAATCCCAGTGACTCAAGAGGCTGAAACAGGATGATGTCAAGTTTGAAACCAGCCTCAGCAACTTAGCGAGGCCCTAATCAGTGTAACAAGACCCTGCCTCAAAATAAAACATAAGAAGGACTGGTGATGCAGCTCATGCTAACAGAGCCCTTGGGGTTCAATCCGTGGTATTAAAAAAGAAAAGAAAAGAAAAGCATGACCAAACATGGCGGTGCACACTTGTAAACACAGCTACTGGGGAGGTAGAGGCAGGAGATTCACCAGTTAGAGACCAGCCTGGGAAATACAGAAATATATCTCAAAATAAGAGGATGAAAAAGAAAAAAAATTGTATTGTGAAGGGTAAAACCTGCAGATAGGAGTTACTAAGAATTACATAGGATTTCAGTTGGAAAGGATAATGGAGGTGAAATCACACACTAATGACAATATTTTCTTCAAAGTTTCAACCAAATAATCTAACACATTATAGAATCCAGGCTGGTTCTTTGGACAAATGTTCTACACTGAAAAGGAGCCTTTGCAGTGGAGTAGAGGAGGGAGAATGGGGATGGGGGATGGCATGAAGGGGAGTGAGGGAGGAGGTACTGAGAACAGAAATGGAGAAATTATATTCAGTGCATGTGTGACTATGTCTAAATTAATCCCACTATTATGTATAGCTATAATGCACTAATAAAAACATAAAAATGTAGAAGTCATAAAAGATAAACTATAAATACAATACTAAAAGTGAATTTGTGTATTATACTCTAATTTGTTTCCTAAAAACAAAACAAACAAAAACTATATATATATATACATGTACACCTGCAAATGTGTATACACTAGCACAAAAAAGTCACACAAAATACTGTTAGCATTACCTGCCTCTGGGGAAGTAGAGTGGGAGACTTATACTGGGAGTCTATATAGTTTGTATATAATTACCTATTTTTTTAAAAAGACGGATGAAATATTTTTGCATTGATTAAAAAATGTAGACTTATGATTAGCTTAATGCTGCTATCCCTGATAAAATTCTTAATGTTTATAGAAAAAGGAGCTACATATTTTTACTTTGTAGGGAGCCCTACAAATGATATAGCCGATTCACTGTAGAACAGTTATAAATATTAAGCTTTTTAAAAACAATGTTTTTCTTATATTTAAAAGGTGAATTAATGCATTGAGAGCAACTTTTCATCAAAGCTAACTTCTTTATAAAAACTGTGTGAACAAAATTTGTCTATTTCTGATAGATGTCTGGAAATATCTAGTTATCTTGTGTCATGCTTAGGATGTGAGATGTCCCCCAAAGCTCCTGTTAATGCAAGAATATCCAGAGGTGAAACAACTAGATGATGAGAGCTGTAATCCACTCAGTCCATTCTAGTCTGAATGGACTCACTGGGTGGTTACTGTAGGCAGGTGGGGCAAGGCTGGAGGAGTTGGGTCTCTGGGGGTGGGGTGTCCTGGAATTGTAGTTCATCCTACATCCCCTTCCCCTCTGTCAGTTTCTTGACCTTGCCATGGGCTGAGCAGTTTTCCTTCTTTGGGCCCATCCCCAATATGTGTTGCCTCACCTGGGCCCAGAGTAATGGAGTCAGCCATCTATGGACTGAGGCCTATGAAAACTCGAGCCCAAAATAAATGTTCCCTCCTCTAAATTGTTCTTGTGTAGTTTGATCAGAAACATAAAAACTAACTAAAACAAAAGCAATAAATCTTTTGGTTTTCTAGCCCCTTTTTTCTCCTTCACTTAACAGTTATGATTTGATTCCTGTATTGCCATAGTAACCAACAGAATTATGACATTTGCACTTTTGGGTCATAGAGACTCAGGACTGCTCATACTTCCTAGTTTTGCCTCAGGAATTGGCAACATCTCTTTCGTGTGGGCAGCTCTCAGAGCTGAATGTGACAGAGACTGCAGTGTGAGTTTTGTGTGTAAAAGAGAAGGATTCTGTGTGTATGCTTATCCCCACTTATGCCAGGGCATCATGGGAAATGCTGACCTAAAGATGGCTTCAGATGATGGGAGGATGGGCATTTAAATAGCTATACTCTTTCTAGAAAGCTGTTTAATATCAACTATTATAAGATTTTAATGTGTTTGTGATCTTTGATGAGAGAGTGGTTCGTAGATGAGAGGGTTTAATGTCATTAATATGATCATTGTTAATTTCTTAATAATCTAAGGGCCTAATGGTCATTCATGGGTGGTCACTCAAGAGTCATTAATGAGAAAGTGGTTAAGAGTTACAGAAGAGCCATATATGTGTTTTCAAGAAGGCTTTGCCATGAAATTCAATGATCTAAATTTCTGTAGATGTGACCTCCACTCATATATATGGATGTGTATATGTGTACAATACACGTTCATATATGTATGTACATAGAAAATGAAAAGATCATAAGGAATTCCATTAAATACTTTTTTTTTTAAGAAAGAGGGGACAGTGAGAGAGAAAGAGAGAAGCAATTTTTATTTAGTTTTCCATGTGACCTTCATTCCTTGGACACTTCTTTGTGTATGTGGTGCTGGGGTTTGAACTCCTGTACTCCCACATGCTAGGCAAGCACGGTAAATGCTGAGCTACCTCTCCAGCCCCTCCACTAAACACTTTTAATGGTGGTTATCTTTATATCTGGATGCTGTGGGATCATAGAGGCAGTAATTTTTTCTTCCTACTTTCTAGATTTTTTCAAATTATATGCAACTATCTTATGATACAGATTCTTTCAACTGTTAATAAGAGAAAGTACGAGAGGTATCAGGTAGATATTTTCAGTACAGAGGGCTATTATAAAATCTGTTTTTAAAGAGAAAGAACTTCCTCTTATACCCTTGACTGGAGAGTGCAAACAGGATGAGCTTCAGTCTGAGTGGGATAGTTCTCAATGGAAAAAGGAATGGCTATTATTGGGTATAGTACATGACTCTTCCAATACCATCTAATTAACATTTTTCTTTTGAAGTTTCCTTGTAGACCTGGGTTTGAAGCTTTGAATGATATGTCAGTCTCATCCTCTGGCGGCAAAAACATTGACAAAGAGAACTGCAAACCTGAATCCCAATCTGACCCCAGGCTCTCTGCATGCTGTTTCCCCTGTGAGGGTACCATTGCCCATGAGGGCACAACCCCCTGTGAAGAGCTGACTTGTGTGGTTCCTTCCACATGCTTCTTCCCTCCTGAAAGTGTAAGAAGCCCCTTTGAGAGAAAAGATCAGATTCTGGACAACCCAGAGAAGTTCTGCCTAATACCACTTTGTACCATATTCTTCTTCTTCTTCTAATTTTTTTTTTTTTTAGAGAAAGATAGAATCAACTTTATTTAGTTTTTCATGTGGCTTTTGTTGTTCAGACACTCTGTTATGTATGGTGCTGGGGTTTGAACCCATGTACTCACGCATGTCAGGCAAGCACTGTAACCACTGAGTTACTACTCCATCCCCCACCATATTGTTCTTAAAGGATGATGTGAACCCTGATCCTGAAGAGCCACAAGCTAATTTTGATCTGAACAGAGACAACCAGTAGGATGACAAGCCCTTTGGAAGACTAGATAAAATTCTAAGCAACCCTGAAAATCTTTGCAAAGTCACTATCACTCTGCTCTTGGATGCCGATTTGGGCTCTAACCATGCTGACTTACTAGCTGATCTGGATATAAATGGAGATAACCAGATGATGGACAAGTGCCAACAGAAGAGGATAAAACAGACTCTTTCCACACTTGAAGCTCTAACCCAAAAGCTTAAGGCAGTTCCAGACAAAGAGAAATATGACAATCATGATGGCGCTGCACTCTCTGATTCTCCTCTGGAGGATGTGCAGCTGTCCAGCAGTGTGTCTACACATCCGTATCAGATCAGTCCTCTAAAACCTGAAGGTTCTGAGGCATTGCCCAAGCTGAAACTACTAGAAAACGAAGACATCATCCACTTCCTAGAAACTCTGTCCAGGTTTGAGGAATATGAACTTGCTGTAAGTACAGAACAGCCTCACTGAGAGCAAGGGATAGGCCTGGTGGGTTTGCCAGGGTGGACAGCATGGGATCATTCCACCTGCTGTGAAGATGGGGTGGATCCTGGTGTTCTAGAAAGTGAGCAATAGGAAAAGAACAACATTAAGGAAAGGAGGTGAGGAGCAATTATAGGGAAAATGCCCAGGAGCAGTGAGGGAGAGAAGAGGGGAGTAACAAAGAAAAGGCCTAATGATTATACAAAGAAAGAAAGAAACAAACAAACAAACAAAAAACCCTGTGTATTTAATAATTAATGAACACTGAAACTTTGCATTTACTAGTGGATTGTTTTTGGTTAAAAAAATTAGGTTTCCATAAATGAGTAAATATGAACTCTACAGCCGCTGACACTACATGTATCTAACTCATCCTTGTTCTCCTGACAGATGATGAAGCAGGTGACGGGCAGAGTGGAGACTTACTGAAGCTCAGGAAGGCATCCAGAGGAGGATGAACGTTCCGAAACAGAAACCACGCACTGTCTGTGGTTTCAGAAAGTGATTGGTCTCCATCCTACCAGAGAGAATGCACTGTAAGATGGCCACCAAAATCCTCCATATGCTGATACCAAGCAAAAGGCATCGTCGTTAGAGACATGAGAACCCAACCTCAAGTGTCCTGCAAGTAGGACACCCACATATCCAGATTTTAAACTTTTTTTAATAGGCCATATTTTACAGTCCACATAGTTGTATGCTTTTCCAATAAACAAAATAAATGTTCTTGTTATCCAAGTCTTCCTCTTCCATCATAACTTCTGGGGCCAAGTTGAAAATATATATGTTGTCTACAAGACCAAAATTCATTCTCAGGATGTTCTAGGTAGTATTATGCTTCCTAAGCTGCAGGTATTTTTTCCTGTCCTCTCCTCCTTTCTTATTGTATTCTATTTTGTATATTTTATTTATTTTCTTCCAAGACACATGTGTAAGTGATTCTTACCTCAATGTAGGCCATTGTGTACACACTCAGAACACTACCTATTCACAGATGCTGTGGGAGAGCTGAGCCAGAGTTTGGGAAGCTCCCACAGTTTAATTTTTATTTCATCTCAGGATGTATAGAAAAGACATTATCAGTACAAAGAAGAGGTTAAACTGAAATGTAAAGAATTGAATTGGCAAATCATTTAAAAGTGGGAGGAGGAAAAGGACATCAGGCACCCCTGATGTCACAGAGATGTAAAGATATCAAACTCCCATGTCACCTCCCCCTGAACCTAGGCTTCTTGTGGCCATTGTGCTCTCCTTTAACCCCCTCAGATGAAAATGAAGTTTTATTTGTAATAGACATTCAGCTTTCCTGCTCTGATTCACATTCACTGTTGATTTACTCTTCAGATAACGTACAGCATCTTTCTGTTTTTCAGAATATAAGGAAAGCACTGTAGGCCACCCCATGTTCTCCAAATGAGTTAATCCAAGATCTGGATGCTAGCTGGTCTGCTGCTAGCGGGACCTCAGGGTCCTTCTCAGAGGGTCAACCTTGGGCATTTCCACCACTCATTTCCATCTCCACCCTTTCTTTACAGTCCCACAGAGAAACACAGCAAAGGTCTATATGTTTGAAGCATTTTACTACTATTTTTGAAAAGAAAGTTCATCAAATGCCATCTCTGCTCTTTGGTCTGAGGTTTCTTATTTCCTGGGGAATCTATGTCCTTCCCATTGCTCTCCTCAAACTTTTTTTTTTTCTTTGTCTTTCTTGCAGACAACTTTTTCCACCAGGGCATTGTCCCTTCCTAGTTTAGAATGGAGCCAAAGGGAGAACAACTTCTGGCTTCCAACAATTTCTATCTGTGGCATCTGAATATCCAGCTAAGATGACAATCATTGCACCATACCTAGATCCTCAAGCTGACACTAGGAAAGGATGCCAGCTCTGGTAGATCTTGGCCACTGTAGTCAAGGATGGGTTCATTGACCAGATACCAAGCTGGCAGGTAGAGGCAATATCTAGAACAAACAGATCCACCTTGAATTTATGGAGGCCACAGACCAGGGAAGAAGACAGTCAGTTAATCAAAAGTGTGATTTTTAAATGCATGTAATTCTTTTACTCCATCACAGGTAGAAATAAGTCTGGTTTGAAATTTTACAACAAAAAATTTTCCCCAGAGAGGTCTTATCAGTGCAACACAGATGAAGAAGTTTGTTTGCAATGAAGATAAATGTACATCCCACATATGGAACTACTAAGCCCTGCCAAATCTCTGTGAGGAAGACCTCATCTATATTTCATAGATGAAATGACAGGTTAAAAAAATGGATTTGTTGCTGGTAGAAGTAGCAGGATGCAGGAAATGGAACTTGATAGGACCTCAACTGGCAGGAACATAGTTGTGGGACATTTTTCAACATTTTCAAAAACTACAGAAAATATCACAAAAGGGAAGTAGTACATTTCAAAAGTTTATCTGTATTTGTTGTTGTTGTATTAGCAAGTATTAGCCTTGGACAAAAGTATGCAGACCTTGTAACTAAGAAATAAAATAAGAAAGGAGATATCCTTGATACGCTTGGAAACTCTTCAAATGATTGTCATTTAATTCTCAAGTATTAAGGAGGCAACTGGCTCCATCACACAATAGCCTGACCAAAGACCGTGGGGAAATGAACATGCTCAAATAAGGTTCATACCTGCAATGCCTAGAGAAAAGGGGGACTTCAAAGACTGAATGAGTCAATCAGTACACAGACATTTTTTAAAAGACTTCATTTTGTTGTGATACAAGGGTGATAATTATTTATACCCTACTCCCTGGGGAAGTTAGCACTTGAATGATTAATCAAAAGCTCATATACAGAAAAATAAATCAGCCAAAGTATGTTTATCTCCCATGAATTCCAGAGGTATGTCATTCACTATTCTATCTGCTACAAATGGTTTTTCATTGATAAAATGGTGCTCACTATGAGCATTGTATAGTTGGCCCCAGTTCCATATAAACTGAAAATGAGACGCTATTCTGCCCAGCTATATAAAGTTTTCACAATGGTCTCTTTACAACATAAGTTCCAGAGGGCTAACATACAAAGGATGTCATGGTTTGGATATATGTTCCCCAAAGCTTCTATTAATGCAAAAATATTCA
Source organism: Aplodontia rufa (assembly GCA_004027875.1). Classification (NCBI taxonomy): domain Eukaryota; kingdom Metazoa; phylum Chordata; class Mammalia; order Rodentia; family Aplodontiidae; genus Aplodontia; species Aplodontia rufa. Next base: position 17,584 of record PVKS010023978.1, on the reverse strand, counting down.
GCAGTGAAAGGAGTACATTATAAGAGCTGTAACCTAATGAGTTCATGATAATTTGAACTCACTGGGTGGCAACTGCAGACAGGTGGAAAGTTTGGAGGATATGGGTCACTGCAGGCATGCCCTGGTAGTGTTCTTCTTACTGGGGCAACTCCCTCTCTCTCTCTCTGATTCCAGACCACATCATCATCTGAGAAGCTTTCCTCCATTGGGCCCTTCCCCCATGATGTGCTGTCTCACCTTGATCCCAGAGCAATGGAATCAGCCATCTATGGACTGAGATCTCTAAAACCATGAGCCATAAATAAACTTTCCATCCTGTTCTTGTTGGGTACTTTGGTCCCTACAATGCAAAAGGTTATTGAAACAGGAATTGGTAGAAATAAGTGGAGTTATTGTTGTGACTAACTTGAGCACATAGTTCAGAAGCCTTTGGAAATGGTTTGCAGGAGCAATTTTGAGAAGGTTAGAAACGCAAGCTGGGAAAGCTTTAGAACATTATAAACAGAGTTTACAGCCAGATTCTGGTGGCAGTTCAGAAGACCAGGATTCTGACAAGAATGGGGACTGTACTCGTGAGCTATCAGAGGGAAATAAGAGCTCAATTAGGAATTGGACTAGAGGCCACTCCTGGAATATTCTGGCAAAGAACGTGGGCATATTTTCCCAAGTCCTGAGAATTTCGTGAAACTGAATTTAAAAGTAATGGACTAATAAATCTGGAAGATGAAATTTCAAGACAACCCAGAACTTTGGTTGGTGACATGTACATTGTGGGCAGCATTGAGCCTTGTTTACTGAAATTCAGGAAAAGAATGTAAAGCTAAAGGTGTTTTAAAACTGTCACTTGGCCAGAAAAGTGCATGTAAAGCTGGAGCCAAAGATGTACGTACATTTGTTGAAGAGATTACTGTGGTAAAAGAGATGCTAAATACTATGCACAGAGACCATAGGAAAGATGTCTCAAGGGCATCCTAGGCATTTGTAAGACTACTCTCACTACATGCTCCAGGGTTTAGAAGAGGAAATGTCCCTTTGAGAGGGACATCATGGGAGCAACCTGCTAATTCAGGATTAGGGAGTGTTTCATCATGCTTAAGACACACGGTAACTCAGAGGCCTCTGCAGTTCTGATCCCAGGGACTTGAGATATTGCTGGAACTAGAAGCAGTCCTTAGTGTCATTCACATGGTACTGGTTCTTTTGGAATGTAAGACTCTTGAATTCAGAGGTCCTGGAGGCTTCCATAGATATTTCAAAGGCAGGCCTGGGAGGCAAGTGTAGGAGGGTTAGAGACTCTGAAGCCTCCAAACTTGTGGGCAACCCTCAAGAGGCCAATTCATGAAGTTGTGTAGGTGAAGCTCAAGCTGGGACAAAGATCCCAGGAAAAAAGACGCCAACAATGTGAACAGTCTGCTGCCATGATATCCAGGGGCTGCTGAGACCCAGGCTAAAAGAGAGCCCATGTGCAACAAAACCAGCAAGGACAAAGGGGCAGAGCCACCCAAGCCCTTTAGAAATAACATCCTGGAGCCAAGTATCCTAGATGCTGTACACGGAGCAAGGGGACCTGTTTGCTCAGTGGGTTTCAGTCTTGCTTTGGCCCCAATCCTTCTACCTTGCCCCTGTTCTTCCCTTTTCAAATGTTAACATTTATTCTCTGACACTGTATGTTGGATATATGTGTCCTGTTTCCGATTTTTATAGGGGCTCACATCCAAGAGTTTGCCTTGAATCACAGAGGAGATGTTGTATGTGGTCATAACTTTGGGGCAGTGCTAGAGGCATTAAGAATACTGGATTTGGGGGGCTGGAGCGGTGGCTCTGCGGTTGTGGCGCTTGCCCGGCATGCGCAAGTACATGGGTTCAAACCCCAGCACCATGTACACAACTAAGTGTCAGAGCATCAAACGTGAAAAACTCAATAAAAATTGATTCTCTCTCTCTCTCTCTCTCTCTCTCACACACACACACACACACACACACAGTCCTTCTCTCTTTAAAAAAACATTTAAAAAAAAAGAAAACGACTCGGGGTTGGAGTGGTGGCTCAGCAGTTATGGCGATTGCCTTGTATGCATGAAAATCGGAGTTCAAACCCCAGCACCACGTACACAACAGAGTCTCAGAGCAGGGAAAGCCACATGAAAAACTAAATAAAACTGATTCTCTCTCTTTCTCTCTCACTGTCCCTCTCTCTTAAAAAAAAGGAGAGAGAATACTGGACTCTTGGAGATGTACTGTATGGTAAGAAGGACATGAGCTATTGGAAGATAGGGTGGATGTTATGGTTTTGATATGAGGTGTGCCCCAGAAGTTCCTGTTAATAAAATAATATTCAGAGGTGAAAGGAGTACATTATGAAAGCTGTAACCTTTTCAGTCCATCCTTGTTTGAATGGACTTACCGGATGGTATCTGTAGGCAGGTGGGATGTGGCTGGAGGAAATGGGATAAGGGGTCAGGCCCTGGAAGTGTAGTTCATCTGGTGGCCCCTTCCTCTTTCTCTCAGCTTTTATTTTATTTTTTAACTTTTTTTGGTATTGGGAATTGAACCCAGGGGATCTATACCACTAAGTCACATCCCTAGCCCTCCTATTTTTTATTTTGAGACAGGATCTCACCAAGATGCTTAGTGCCTCACTAAGTTGCTAAATCTGGCTTTGAACTTGTGTTCTTCCTGTCTCAGCCTCCTCAGCTGTTGGGATTACAGGTGTGAATCATCATACTTGGCTCTCTGCTTTTTGACCCCACAAATGGCTGAAAAGTTTTCCTCCTTAGGGACCTTTCTCCCTGACATGCTGGCTTGCCTTTGGCCCAATGCAAGGGAACCAGCCCTCGATGGACTTAGCCTTCTGAAAGCATGAGTCCCATTTAAAATTTTCCTCCTTTAAGTTGTTCTTCTCATGTGTTTTGGTCACAGCAACACAAAAACGAATGAAAACAATGGCAATGGGTCCAGTGCTTTCTACCCATATTTCTCCTCCTACACTTCTGGATATAATTTGGTTCATCAGAACAGAACAGAAATTTCTCTCAGTTGAACTTTTTTAGTCACTGGATGAAAGGTCCAAAGGAGTTCAGCTATCCTAATCTCAGGACTTAGCTGCATCACTTTGTTTCAGTTCAGCATGGACTTGTGTAATGAAGGGATTTGTTGGTTCACCTTCATACATGCATAGATATTAACAGAGTTGCTTTAATCTGATCCTCGTCCAAGATGTTCCCTTCCCCCACTCCCCAATCTCATAACTCCTCTGTAGTTCCCCCAAGTTACAGAAATCAATGACCATATATATATATATACATGCAATGTAAACATTGAAATTACTAGATTTCTATGCCTGCCTGGATATATTTGGGGCTCTCATAGGAGTCAAATGTTCTCTATAGTATGGAACATCCCACGTTAACCATCCGTCTCTTCCCTCTCCCCTGTCACTCCTTTCATAGCTGTAGTCCCTACAGCTTCTATGTTACTTCAGATTTGGTGCATCTATTAAATAAAGTTGACTAACTTTCATACTATCACTATCTCAGGTTTTTATTCTAGATTCCACATATCAGAGAAAACATTTGACCCTTAAGTCTCTGGGTTTGGCTTGTTTAACTCAGGATGATTTTTTTTTTCTATTTCCATCTATGTACCTGCAGAACCCATGGTATCATTCTTGCTAATACCTGCGTATAACTCCATTGTGTGTGTGTGTGTGTGTATATATACATACCTCAGTTTTTGGATCCATTCACCCATTGAGGCACATCTAGGTTGTTAACATAATTTTGCTCTTATAAATTGAGCTGCTATAAACATTGATGTAGCTATATCTCTGTAATAAGCTGATTCTAGTTCCTCTGGGAAAATACCCAGGAGTGGGATAGCGGGGTTGTATGGTGGTTTAACCCCTAATTGTTTGAAGAGTCTCCACACTGCTTTGCAGAGTGGCTGTACAAGTTTGCAATTCTACCAAACTGTGTTAGTGTTCCTTTCTCCCCACAAACCCTCAGCATCTATTAGTGTTTGTATTCTTCATTTTTGCCATTCTGACTGGGATGAGGTGGAATCTCAGTGCAGTTTTGATTTGCATTTCTCATATTCCTAGTGATGTAGAACACTTTCTCATGTATCTTTTGGATTTTTGAACTTCCTGTGTTGAGAAGTTTCTGTTTGGTTCAATAGCCCATTTATTGATTGGAGTGATTGTGTTTTTGGTGTTAAATTTTTTGTTTTCTTTGATATTCTGGATATTAGCCCCCTGTCGGAGAGTTAGAACGCCATGATTTTCTCCCACTGGGTAGATTCTCTCTTGACACTCTTGACTAATTCCTTAGCTGTGCAGAAGCTTTTCAGTTTAATGGCATTCCAAATTAAGTCTTGATTTTAGTTCTTGCACTACAGGAGTCTTTTAAGGAACAAGGAGCCTACACCAATAAGGTGGAGTATTAATCCTATTTTTTCTTCTAATAATTGCATGGTGTCTGGTGTAATTCCTAGTTCTTTGATCCATTTTGATTTGATTTTTGTTCAGGGTGAGAGATAAGGATCTAATTTCAATTGTCTGCATTTGTCCTTCCAGTTTGTCCAGCAACATTTGTTGAACAGGCTGTCTTTCCTCCAAGCTACATTTGCCCCCTTTATTTAATGTCAGATAGTTAAAGATTTGTGGGTTAGTCTCAGTGTCTTCTGTTCTATTCTGTTGGTCTTCCTGCCAATTATGATACCAATACCTTGCAGTTTTTGTTACAACTATAGTATAATTTCAGGTCAGTTATTGCAATTCCTCCAATCTCACTTTTTTTTTCAACAGTGCTTTGCCTATTTTGGGTTTATAATTGTTCCAAATCAGTTTGAGACCTGATTTTTCTTTATTTGTGAAGAATGACATTGATTGAATCTATATAGCACTTTTGGCAGAATGGCCATTTTAACCATATTTATTCTGCTTAAACAAGAACATGGGATGGCTTTCCATCTTCTCAATTTTTCTTCTATTTCTTTTTTTAATGATCCCTGATGAACATGGACACAAAAATCCTTAATATAGTTCTAGCAAACTGCATTCAAAAATACATTAAGAAGGACTCTGTTCCCTTCTCCCACTCTGGGGGAAGTCTGCTCTTTTCCCTATGCTTTGCTCTCTGTTATTTTCTTAAAATAAAGTTTGTCTACTATGCTTGCCTCGGTTAAAAAAAATACATTAAGAAGATAATTCATCATGATCAAGTGGGCTTCATCTCAGGGATGCAAGACAGGTTCAACATAAGCAAATCAATAAATGTGATTCATGACTTAAACAGAATTAAGGACAAAACCCATATGATCATCTGAATTGATGCAGAAAAGGCCTTTGACAAAATCCAACATCCATTTGTGCTCAAAACTCTGGAGAATATAAGGATCAAAGGAACTTACCTTAATTTTGTCAAGGCCATTTATGACAAACCCACAGCCAACATTATACTTAATGGAGAAAAACTGAAAGCATTCCCACTAAACTCAGGATCAAAAGAAGGCTGTCCACTCTTACTATCCTAATTCAATTTAGTCCTTGAAACCCTAGCCAGGGCAATCAGACAAGAGAAGGAAATCAAATGGTTTCAAATTGAAAAAGAGGAAGGTAAATTATCTCTATTTGCTGATGATATGATCCTATGTCTAGAAGACCCAAAAAACTGCACCGAAGACTTCTACAGCTTGTAAATGAATTCAGCAAAATGGCAGGATACAAGAACAATAACCATAAATCAATAGCTTTCCTACTGTACTCCAACAGTAATTCTACCAAAGAAGAAACCAGGACATGAATCCAATTCACAATAACATCAAAAAGAATAAAATACCTGGGAATTAATCTACCAAAGGACACAAAAGACTTCTACATTGAAAACTGTGTATCACTAGCAGATCACTTTTGTGTGGGCAGCCATTGGAGCTGTGTGACAGAGTCTGCAATGTGTGATTGTGTGTGTGTGCTGTTACTTTGTTGCATCATGGGAAATGATGTAGTAAAGATGCCATCAGATGATAGGAGGATGGGGATTTATGTAGTTATATTCTTTGTAGAAAGTAACTTAGTATCAATTATCATAATTCATTTGTATGTTTGTAATCTTTGGTCCAGTGATCCAGTTTATACAACTATGACGAGGAAGACAGAGATTCATGGATAAGGGGGCTTATTGTCATTAATAAGACAAGGGTCTGAATAATCTAAGTGTCATTGACACCTAACATAATGTTCATTAATTGGTGATCACCTAAGAGTCATTAATGAGAAACAGTTAAGAATTACAGAACAGTCATGAATGTGTTTTAAGAAGACTGTGCCATAGAAGTTTAATATTGTTACTTTCTGTGGAGGTGACATACACATATACATGAATGTATCATATGTGTATAATATACATTCATATATGTATGAATATAGACAGAAACATAAAAGATGATAAGGAAATCCACCAAACTCTTTTAATGATGATTATCAAGATCTCGGGATACTATGGGATCATAGGGCCAGCAATTTTTATCCTCTTATTTTCCAGAATTTATCAAATTATAGACTTTTAAAAAACTTTTTGGTACTGATTCAACCAAGGGGCACTTAACCACTGATCCCCTCCCTCATCCCCAGCTATTTTTCATTTTTCGTTCTTTCTTTCTTTTTTTTTTTTTTGAGACAGATTCTCGCTAAATTGGTTAGGGCCTTGCTAAGTTGCTGAGGCTGGGTTTGAACTTGCAGTCCTCCTGCCTCAGACTCTCAAGCTGCTGGAATTACAGACATGTGCCACCATGCCCAGCCATAAGTACCTTTTATGATACTATGATACAAGTTCTTTCAACTATAATAAGACAAAGTATGAGAGGTATCAGATGGAGATGCTCAGAGGGTTATTATACAATAAGATATGCTTTTTTTTCATTTTACTTTGTTAAAGAATAGCATTATTGAGTCATAAATCCCAGACAGTACATTCACCATTTCATCGTGGAAAATTCAATGGTTTTTAATATATTCAGAGTTGTGTGCTTTTTTTTTTTTTTTGCATTACTGAAGCTTGAATTCAGAGTTGTTCTACAATTGAGCTACACCCATAGGCCTTTATATATTTAGAGCTTCATGGTTATATGTGGTAGTTGGGTTCATCCTGCCAAACTCATACATGAATGGAATTCAATTTCAGTTCATGATCCCCCACTTCTTCTTCCTGTACTCCCTCCTCTCCACCATTCTCCTTCCTCTAATTTACTTCTTTCACTCATCTATTTATTTATATTCCATTCGTTCTACTTAGGTATGGATAAAGGTGAAATTTCCTGAGGCATGTTTATATATGCAAATAACAAAAAATTCATTCTGCATGGCCAATCCTAACCCATCACTCCACTTCGCTTCTTGATCTCCTTCACATTACTGATCTTCCCTTTATCTTTGTTACCCTATCTTTCCCTCCCCCTTTATTTTATTCTACCTTCTGCATATGAGAAAAAACATTCAACCTTTGAGTTTCTGAGTTTGACTTATTTCACTCCATTTCCATTCATTTCCAAACAAATTCCATAATTTCTTTTTTATGGCTGAGAGAACAACGTTGCACGCACGCACGCACATGTGCGTGCGCGCACACACACACACTTTCTTCATTATTCATGTATCAACACGTACCTGGGTTGATTCCATAGCTTAGCTATTAAGTGTTGTGTTGCTATAAACATTGACATGGCTGTATTGCAATAGTGTGCTGATTTCAGATCTTTTGGGAATATACCAAGGAGCGGGATAGCTGGGTCATATGGTGCTTCCATCCCTAGTTTATTGAGGAATCTCCATACTGCTTTCCAGAGTGGTTGTACTAGTCTGCAGTCCCACCAATCATGTACACGTGTACCTTGATCCTTGTCATTCTGACTGGAATGAGGTGAAATCTTAGTGTTTTGATTTGCGTTTCTCTAATTGCTAAAGATGTTGAACATTTTTTCATATATTTGTTGGCCATTGTGTTTCTTCTTTTGAGAAATATCTATTTAGTTCATTTGCCCAATCATTGATGGAGTTATTTGTATTCTTGGTGTTACATATTTTGATTTCTGTATTTATTCTGATGTTAATCCCCTATGGGAGGAGTAGCTGGCCAAGATTTCTCCCATTCTGTAGGCTGTGTCTTCATGCTCTAGTTTCTTTTGCTTTGCAGAAGCTTTTTAGTTCAATGGCATTGCACTTATAGATTCTTGGTACTTTTTCTTGTGCTTTAGGGGTCTTATTAAGTAAGTTGGTGAAAGCAACATAGGATTGTTGACCCTGTGAATTCTTTTAGCACTTGCAAGGTTTCTGCTCTAATTCCTAAGTCTTTTTGAATCATTTCAATTTGAGTCTTGTGCAGGGTGAGACACAAGGGTTTAGTTTCATTTTTCGACATACAGCTATCCAGTTTTACTAGCACCATTTGTTTCAAAGGTTGTCTTTTTTTTTTTGAAGGTATAGTTTTGGTACTTTTGTACATATCAGATGCCTATATGTATATGAATTTGTCTCTGTGTCTTCTATTCTGTTCCATTCATCTTCATGCCTATTTTGATGCCAATATCTTGATGTTTTTATTTCTACAGCTCTGGAGTTTAATTGCAGGTCAGGTATTGGGATGCCTACTGGTTCATGTTTCTTGCTTAGTATCATTTGGCTATTCTGGGTCTCGTATTCTTCCAAATGAATTTAAGAATTGTTCTTTCTAATTCTATGAAGAATGTCATTAGTATTTCAATGGGGATTGCATTGAATCTGCATATTTCTTTTGGTAGCATGGCCATTTTGACCATATGCATTCTGTCTATCCAAGAACATATCTTTCCATCTTCTAAGGTTTCTTCAATTTCTTTTATCAGTGTTCTATAATTTTCATTGTAGAGCTCTTTTACCTTGTGGGTTAGAGTAATTCCCAAACATTTTTTTTTGAGGTTATTATAAATGGGATGGTTTTCCTGATTTTTGCCTCGGCTGAATCACTGTTGGAGTATAGGAAAGACAATGGTTTATGGGTGTTGATCTTGTATCCTTCTACTTTCCTAAAGTCATTTATAAGCTGTATAAGTCTTAAGGTGGAGATTTTGTTTGGAGGTCTTCTAGATATAGAATCATGTCATCAGCAGACAGAGATAGTTTTAATTCTTATTTTCCTATTTGTATTTCTTTGATTTCCTTTTCTTGTATGGTCACTCTAATATTTTGAGGACTATATTGAATAGAAGTGGTGAGAGTGGACAGCCATGTATTGTTCCTGATTTTAGAGGAAATGCTTTTAGTTTTTCTCCAACTCTCCTTGTAAAGCTATTTTAAATTCTTGAGACTGAATTCTTCAGGACAAATAACAGGTATGAGTTCCTTTATATTGCTAAATCCAAACATAGTGTCCAGTCCAGACATGGACTCTAACTCTTGAAGTATTTTCAAAATATCCCACTTCTCTCAAATGTTCTTTTTATTTATTTTTTATTTGTTGAATATGGACTTACATTTAGGAGGGAATCATTAGCAAACAATCAAGAACAAATGTATATTCATATAGTAAGCCAAGGCTGTTGTCATTCCTGGTTTCCCCCCTTGGGTTCCCCATGGTTCCTTGTTTCCCCCAATTAAACCCCTGTGTTAAATAGACTTCTCGTGGAGGTCAGAGGTTCCCCTCTGAATTGATTCTCCCATACTCCCTCCCTCTGGTTTCCTTGATGTCCTTCCTGTTCTGAACCCACCTCCCTGCCCCCTCCCTACATCTCCCATCATCCTAGGCAAGGTTCCCCTGTTTGTGTAAAAATTCATACATGTTGAGGTTATTATCAGCTTAGCCATCTATCTTACTGTATCCAGTTGTGTTCTAGCTTCCACAAATGAGAGAAAACATTCAGCCCTTGTGTCTCTGAGATTGGGATACTTCACTTAGCATGTTTTTCCATCTCCATCAATTTGGCTGCAAATGCCATAATATCATTTTCTCTAATAGACAAGTAGTATGCCATTGTATACATGTACCAAAGTTTTAGAATCCACTCATTGAGTGAGGGGCATCTGGGTTGGTTCCATAACCTAGCTATAGTAAATTGAGCTGCTATAAACATTGATGAAGCTGTATCTCTATAATATGCCGATTGTAGCTCTTTTGGGAAAATACCCAGAAGCGGAATAGCTGGGTCATAAGGTGGTTCTAGCCCTAATTTTTTGAGGAATCTCCACACTGCTTTCCAGGGGGGGGCTGCACCAGTTTGCAGTCCCACCAGCAATGTAACAGTTCCTCTCTTCCTAAAGCCCCTCCAGCATCTGTCATTGTTCGTATTCTTCATTTTTGCCACTCTGACAGGAGTGAGGTGGAATCTCAGTGAAGTTTTGATTTACATTTATCTTATTGCTAGTGATGTAGAGCATTTTCTCATATGTTTATGGGCTTTCTGGACTTCCTCCCCTGAGAAGTTTCTTATTAGTTCCATAGCCCATTTATTGATTGGATTATTTGTGGGTTTGGTGTTTAGTTTCTTTAGTTCCTTGTATATTCTGGATATTAGCCCTTGTCCGAGATGTAACAGGCAAAGAGTTTCTTCCATTCTGTAGGTTCTCTCTTGACGCCCTTGACTAATTCTTTAGCTGTGCAAAAGCTTTTTAGTTTAATCACATCCCATTCATTTATTCTTGACTTTACTGCTTGCACCATGGGAGTCTTGTTAAGGAAGGTGGTGCCAACCCCTATGTCATGTAGTGTAGATCCTACTTCTTTTTCAAGCAATTATAAAGTTCCTGGTTTAATATCCAGATCTTTGAACCATTTTGATTTAATTTTTGTGTGGAGTGAAAGGTAAGGATCCAATTTCAGTTGTCTACATATGGCTGTCCAATTTATCCAACACCATTTGTTGAACAGGCTCTCTTTCTTCCACACTATGCTTTTGCCCCCTTTATCAAATAAATATCAGATAGTTAAAGGTATGGGAATTCATCTCAGAATCCTCTATTCTATTCCATTGGTCTTCAGTTCTGTTTTGATACCAATACCATGCTGTTTTTTGTTACTATAGCCCTATAGAATAATTTCAGGTCAGGAATTGTGACATCTCCTGCTTCCTCTTTCCTGCTTAGTAATGTTTTGGCTATTCTGGGTCCTGTGCTATTCCATATGAATTTGAGAATTGTTTTTTCTATATCTGTGAAGAATCATATTGGTATCTTGAAGGGGACTGCTCTGAATCTGTATAGGGCTTTAGGTAAATGGCCATTTTGATTATATTGATTCTGCCTAACCAAGAACATGGAGTATTTTTCTATCTACTCAGGTCTTCTGCAATTTCTTTTTTAAGTGTTTGATAGTTTTCATTGTAGAAGTCCTGAATATCCTGTGTAAGTTTGATGCCCAAGTATTTTGTTGTTGTTGGTTTTTTTTTTTTTTTTTTTTTTTTTTGAGGAGATGGTGAATGGGATGGTTTCCTGATTTCTTCCTCTGTGGACTTGTTGCTTGAGTAAAGGAAAGCTAGTGATTTTTTGGTGTTGATCTTATAGGCAGCCACTTTGCTGAAATTGCCTATAAGCTCTACAAGTCTTCTGGTCGAGCTTATTGGGTCTTCTACATATAGAATCATGTCATCAGCAAATAGAGACAACTTGATTTCCTCCTTTCCTATTCGAATTCCTTTGATTTCCTTCTCTTGTCTGATAGCTCTGGCAAGGGTTTCAAGGACTATATTGAATAAGGAGGGTGAAAGTGGACAACCATATCTTGTTCCTGAATTCAGTGGAAATACTTTCAGTCTTTCTCCATTGAGCATAATGTTAGCTATGGGTCTGTCATAAATGGATCTTCCCTTGATCCCTAACTTCTCCAGGGTTTTGAGCATAAAGTGGTGTAGATTTTTATCAAAGGCCTTTTCTGCATCAACTGAGATGATTATTTTTATTTTTAATTCTGCTGATGTGGTGAATTACAATGATTGATTTGTGTATGCTGAACCAGCCCTGCTTTATTGGAATGAAGACTACTTGATCATGATGTATCTTTTTAATGTACTTTTGGACCCAATTAGCTAGAATTTTATTATGGATTTTTGCATCTATGTTCATCACGGAAATTGGTCTGTAGTTTTCTTTTCTTGATGTGTCTTTGTTGGATTTTGGTATCAGTGTAATATTTGCTTCATAAAAAGAGTTTGGGCGTGTTCCAACCCTTGCCATGGAAAAGCTTACTGAGGATAGATGTTAATTCTTCTGTGAAAATTTGGTAGAATTCTGCTGTATATCCATCCAGTCCTGGGCTTTTCTTTTTTGGAAAAGCTTTGATTGCTGCTTTGATTTTGCTACCTGAGACAGGTCTTTTAGATTTTCAATGTCCTCTGGTGTTAATGTGGGGGTGTCATATGTGGCCAAGTATCTGTCCATATTTTCCAGATTATCAAACTTGGCAGAATATAAATTTTCAAAATAAGTTCTGATAATCTTCTGGATTTTGGTTGAGTCTGAGGTGATATCTCCACTTTCATCTTTGATTTTTTGATTTGCTTCATTTCATTCTTCCTTTTGGTGAGGTTGGCAAGGGGTCTGTTGATCCTGTTTATTTTTTCAAAGAACCAACTCTTTGTTTTGTTGATAATTTATATTATTTTTTGTTCTCAATTTCATTAATTTCAGCTGTGATTTTAGTTATTTACTGTCTTCTATTAGCTTTGGGATTGGATTGTTCCTCTTTTTGCAGGCATCTTAGTTGTAGCATAAGACTATTTATTTGGGCTCTTTCTAAATTTTTGATGTATGTACTCAGTGCTATAAATTTACTTCTTAAGAATGCCTTCATACTATCCCAGAGATTTCGATATGTTTTTTCCTCATTCTCATTCATTTCCAAGAATTTCTTGATTTCTGCTCTCATTGCCTCTTTTATCCATCCTTCGTTTAAGAGGGTATTATTCAATTTTTAAGTATTTGAGTAATTTCTGTTGTTTTTCTTGTTGTTGATTGCTAAGATTGTAGCATTGTGGTCTGACAGGATACATGGGACTATACCAACTTTTTTGCATTTGTTAAGGTTAGCTCGGTGAACTAGGATGTGGTCTCTTTTAGAGAAGGATTCATGAGCTGCTGAGAAGAAGGTAAATTCAGCCTACCTGGGATGGAATATTCTGTAGATGTCTGTTGAACCCAACAGATTAATAGAGTTGTTCATATTGGAGATGTCTTTATGGATTTTTTGTGTTAATGATCTGTCTAGTATTGATAATGGTGTATTGAAGTACCCTAGTATTATTGTGTTGAGATTAATGAGGGGCTTAATGTCCTTGAGTATTTTTTCCATATATTTTGGGGGGTTGTAACTGAGGGCATAAATGTTAATTATCGTTATATCTTCTTGATGAATTGTCCCTTTTAGTATGTCCATCTTTATCCTTTCTGACTAGTTTTAGGTTGAAATTAATTTTATCAGAAATTAGGATCACCATGCCAGCTTGCTTTTTGTGCCACAGGCCTGGTAGACATTTTGCCAAACTTTCACTTTCAGTCTTTGTCTATTTTTGAGTGTGAGGTGTGTCTCCTTTAGACATCATATTTTGGATTTTGTTTTTTGATCCAGTGAGCCAATCTGTGTCTCTTAATTGGGGCATTGAGACCATTCACACTCAGAGTTAGAATAGATATGGGAAACTGAGTCTCAAACTTCGTGACTATTGCTGAGTTTTGTGCCATCTTGGATATCTTTTGGTGTGTATGTAGTTACTGACACTCACTTGTTTAAGGGTTTAGAGTATTATTAGCATTTTCTTCTGAATGAAGAATGTCCTTGAGAATATTCTGTAGCGCAGGGTTTGTGTTCATATATCTTGCTAACTTGAATTTATCATGGAAGTATTTAGTTCTCCTTCACATTTAAAGCTGAGTTTTGCAGGGTATATTATTTTTTGGCAAAAAATTGTTTTCTTTCAAGGCTTGAAAAATATTGTTCCAAGCTCCTCTGGCCTTCATTGTCTGATCTGAAAAATCCATAGTGATCCTAATTGGTCTGCCTCTGAATGTGATTTGGGGCTTTTCTCTAGCTGCATTTAGAATTCTCTCTTTAATTTCTCTGTTATACATTTTATATATGATATGTCTTGTATATTTCTCATTTGGTTAGGTCTGTTTGGTGTCCTATAAGTCTCTTGCATTTGGTATTCAGGCTCAATTCTGATATGAGGGATATTCTCCTTTAGAATTTCACTTATAAGGTTCTTAATTCCCCTTGTTTGCTGTTTGGAGTTTTCATCCAGTCCAATGTCTCTCAGGTTATTTCTTCTCATTTTGTGAAATATTATTTGGAAGTTCTGGTCATGTATAATAATTTTCTTTTCTTGTCTGTCCTCCTTGAACTCGACATTGCTCAGCCTGTCTTTGTTATCTGATGTACATTCTTCAACAGCTGAGGTTCTATTTTCAGTTGAGTTTAGTCTGATGTTAGTATCTTCCAGTGAAGATGTGATTTGGTTGACAGTGTTTTTCAGTTCTGATAACTCTGCTACACCTCTTTTCAGAGTGTCTTAACTTTCATCTCATGGAACTGCTCTTTTATTTCCTTATATGAGTTTTCTTTCATCACTTGAAACTGATCTCTGATCTTTCCTTAATTCTTCTTTCAACTTTTTGATTGAGTTACTAATCACAATTTTAATACAATGTTTTTAGGTTTTCATCTAGGACCCCAACCATGGAGTTCTTGGATGGAGAGCTGTGAGGTTGAGGAGGTGAGTTATTTCCCCTTTTCCTCATTTTCAGATATGGAGTGTGTCGTGAAGACCAACAGTGAGGATTACTATTGTAGGGCTTCTTAGGACTTTGCTTCATTGGGATGGGTGGTATTTGGGAAGTTCAGATCAACAGCTGCCAGTACAATCAGTGAAGAATTGAGAGCCTATAGGTGTATATACTAGATAGTTTCAATTAAAACTGTTATAATGATGATTAGAACCTATAGGAGCAGTGTTCTTCCATGAGACCTCTCACAATACATCATGATAGCAAGCAACTACCCGCTTTCAAGGATGTCCTTTTCTTCAGTTAGCAGGGCCTCTATAGTTGGGGAGAAGTAATATCTAGAAAGCCAAGGAAGTGAGGTATGGAAGTAGTTTAGAACTCATGACTTAGGATAAAGAGTACAAGGTATTAGCGTGGTGTAGGTTATTCAATTAAGAATAAGGAAAAGATAGAAATGGGATGCGACTTGGGTAAAGACTTTGGAAGAAGAGGTTATTATGGAGAGTGGTTCTCTTAGACCCAAGGAAACCGAGGGCTAGTTTGCTATCTTGAAGCGTTTTCCCGGGTGGATTCCAATGCTATGGATACAGCAGTCGAGTTCAAGAAGACACAGTGACAGTAGAAACCAACCACC
The DNA here is from genome assembly GCA_004027875.1 of Aplodontia rufa. Taxonomy (NCBI): domain Eukaryota; kingdom Metazoa; phylum Chordata; class Mammalia; order Rodentia; family Aplodontiidae; genus Aplodontia; species Aplodontia rufa. The sequence goes on along the minus strand of PVKS010023978.1, from coordinate 2,213 downwards.
AATACATACAAACGAATAAAAAAAAATATACATCCAAAAACACCAATTTCAGTAACAACAATAGAGATAAAAGCATAAAGAAACATTAAAAAGTTAAAAGTTAGAACCTGGCCATTAAGAAAGGTGGTCTAGTATCATGTGTTAAATCCAGATAAGGTGTAATGTTATACAACCTAATACATTTTTAGAGATATTGTGGGAAGGGGAAGGGAGGGATAAGGATGGGTAATTGGGGGGGGGGCACTCTTGGGGGTAAATCTAATCTTCAGAATCTATATACATTTTATATTATTTTGTTAAAAACTTGTAAGGTTGTTCAAAAAATAAATTTCTCAATTAAAAAAAGTAAAATACTGCTTGCCAGAAAAGAAAAAATGAATAAGAAATAATTGTATAAGCTCACCATGACAGAAAAATGTAATGTTATTAACAAGTAGACTATTCTGTCATTTACTGTTATTGCCTTGATGTTTGCATCTTTGTTCCTATATCTATCAGAATTTCCCATTTTTTTGTACTATTTCTTCAGTTTCATGGAAAGTTACCATTTGCTACCCATGTTAATAATTTTCAAATGACAAATACAGCTTTAACAAATTTATCTTATCTACCATAAAGGTTATAATCACATATAATAAAAAGTTTGTATTGACAAAAAAAAGTTAAAAATTCTAAACAGCAATAACAACCCCCCCACACACACATTAAAAAAAAAAAAAGAAAAAAGAAAAAGAAAGGGAGTTGGGAAGGTTCTGAGTTTTTGCCCGCTAGGTCAGTGTGTACTGTGGGGGAGTGCGTTCATATCTGCCATCTAGCTGGAGACTCTTCCCAGTTGAGCTTGTCGGAGGGGATAAAGCTTGGTAATCTCTGATGGCCGTGGGTCTTCCTAGAGGATCTCTCCAAATTATTCTGCTGGGGAGGGGTAGAAGTCCCTGCCCTTTCCTGCTTCCTGTTCTAATAGAGTTCAGCACCACCTGAGATGCACCCCTGGGCAGATTGTTTTCTGCTGGACCAAATTCCTGACCCTCAAGCCAGGGACCCAGGAGCTGATGGGATTCTAGTAGATCCTGGTATAGATGTATGGGATTCTGACTGTTCCAAGTGGCAGTCTGATGCTAGCTTCCCCAGAATCACAATTGTCACACTCTTGGTTGCCTTGTGACCGTCAGTGGCCCAAAGAGATGCTGTGTGGGGTTGTCACAGTCCCAGCAAGGGAAGGAGGCTCCAGCCTAACTGGGTCACTGTTTATGTGGTTCTCCACTGCAACCACGAGGGGATGTGGAAGCCCAGTCCATCTGAGGAGCTCAGGACCAAGGGAGTCTTGGCTATGCACAGAAATCAGGGGCTGAAAGTGAGTCCAAGCTGCCTCTTTTGTTCAAAAGTTCCTGAGGCTGGTGCTAGTCCCTGCCTTGTTTGAGAGTTACAAACAGCTTTTGGAGTAACTGCATCAAGTGGACACATTGGGTAAATATGCCCTACTGAGCTGAGTTCTGGTCACAGACTCCTCCCATCCGGGCATGTAAGAGGGCAGGCAGGAAGCCACCACTTGCATGTCCCATGAGCAGGAGAGAGGGTTCCCAGTCCCACACAGCCACCTGGGCAGACGACCAGAACACAGAGAGCTTAGATCTGTGTCTCTGTTCGTTGAGACTGAGGTCCCTATTCCGCATGTAAATGATGGGTCTAGTTTCACTTTTGATGAAGTAGTGACCAGCCCCACCCTCAGGGAAATCTCAAGATGGTGAAGCCGTCCAGCTAAATTACACACAGGAACAACTGTAGGTTCACTATCACGAGTGATCAAATCTTCCCCAGAGCTGGAGAATTGGCTGTTACAAACTGCGAGTGCAGGAGTCTGTTTGGGTGTTCCCAGATGTGACCAAGTTAAATTACTTATGCTCTGCTTCCTCCTCACTGGGATGAATCCCCACCCCCCCAACCGTGAAGCTAGCAGCCGAAGTGGGTATGACTAAATCCCAGCTTAAATTGGTAATTGCAAAGTTCTTTTTCTTTTGTGTTAATGAATTAAGAGGGACAAACTTCCCACACACAGTGAGCCTGGTCCTATCGTTGGATACCATGTCCAAATCATGCAGTGTGAAGTTTTGCTCTGGAGAGTTGGGGGAATTGCTCCTGATGGTGTGTTAGCATGTTCCATCCCCTCTCAAATGTTTTTTGTTTTTTGTTTTGTTTTGTTTTTTTTTTTTAAAGAG
>PVKS010023977.1:0-31722 GCA_004027875.1 Aplodontia rufa | reverse complement strand
GCGCTTGTCTGGCATGCACGAGGACGCAGGTTTAAACCCCAGCACCACATACGTGATGAAGTGGCACAGCAGTGAAAGCCACATAAAAAACTAAAGTTGTTTCTCTTTTTCTGTCACTGTGCCTCTCTCTCTTAAAAAAAAGAAAAAAAATACGAAAAGCAAGTCCTTTTCCTGAACGCAGGAGCAAACTTGTTGTCTTTCCCCATCAGAAGACTGCATTACTTCTCTGGGGAGACTAAAGAGAGAGTCTCTAGCTTTGCTGCTGTATCAGTAAGTACTAGGAGTAGTTGAAGATGGAGGCGAGATTCTGTGTTAAGAGCAGGATTAAGTAAAACTATGCTGAAGACAGGCCATCTCTTCCTACCAATTCCTCTGTTCAACAGCCAGAAGACTGGGACTGGTAGGCGAGAGACTGGTGGTGTCTTCCTGGGGTAATAGGCCAGCTTACGGGGAGGACCTGCAGAGTCATTGAAGAATGCTCACCCCCGCCACAGCCTCCTTTCTTGGCTTTTTAGAATGAAGCCCACCAGCTGTCGAGCCTCTCCACCACAGAGAGTGCCTGCTTGTTTACGACTCCTTCCTGTTAAATAAAGAACAACCGTTGCCCAGCCTCTCATCAGTGTGCCGTTGTGGGGAGTCCGGAAGGTGTCTGTGCTCCCCATGCCCACTAGTGCCCACGCCCATGCCCACTAGCGCCCACGCCCACTAGCGCCCACGCCCACTAGCGCCCACGCCCACTAGCGCCCACGCCCACTAGTGCCCACGCCCTCTGAGGACTGATGGGTGAGCCGTTGCTTTTGGTTCCTCCCTCGGAGCTGTGCTTTTCTCTTCAGGACTGGGGTTAAACCGGGTGTTCTGTCCTTAGCCACATCCCCAACACTGTTTGGTTTTTATTTTGAAACAGGGTCTTGCTAAGTGCCCCAGCCGGCCTCCACCTGGCAGTCCTCCTGCCTCAACCTCCTTAGTCACTGGGATTACAGGCTGCACCACTGTACCCAGCTGCCACTCTGCTTCTTGCTGTTGTCCCTGCTCTCTGGAGCTGGCCAGAGAGAAAGCAAATAGCATGGTTTGTGACACCATGGGCCTGGGTCTCCCTGGATGCAGTGGGTTTCTCCAAGGAGTAAAATTTGTCTAAACTCTGTTACTTGTGGTTTATTGATAGTTCTTGAATAAATAGGCAGGTCTGGGGGTGCGGGGAGCGGATCAGAGGATTCATCTAGGTTTTCTTGTTTGACTTGGTGTTTATTGTTATTAAAGTCTGGTAGTTAAAATACTTCTCCTTTCTTTTCCAGTGATCAATGCTGCTCATTCCTTCTATAATGGAACAACTACATTACCAATATCAGATGAAGACAGGACCCCTCGAAAAAGAATTAGCAAAACATTAAATATGACTACAAGTCCTGAGGAGAAAAGAAAAATCATTGGTGACACTTTTGTTAAGGTACTTTTCTTTTTAAAATCCTTAGTGGACTATTTTTTAAATGGATGTTAGTATTTGTCTTTTTTTTTGTCATTATGTCAGATAACAAAACTTGCTGATTTTGCTGGTCTTCTTTTGTGACTGAGACTTTTACTATATATCATTTTTTACAAACTATAAGAAACTCTGATGTTTAAAAACTGTGTATGTTGCCAGGCTATTGTTTTAAATTTAAGAATAGATGATTTCAGTGATACTGGACTTCAGTTCCTTGGGTACCTCCAGCTGGATTTCAGGCTCCTAAAGGGAATGATCACATGCCTCTTTGAATCAAGAGAAAGCACATATTCTTAGGAATTTACGTTGGGGTCAGTGGATTTTATTTCCTGGTTGGTTACAAAAAGACTGAGAGATTTAGCTGAATGTGAGATTTTGCTCCTTTGCTCTTCTAAGGCTGTTGAGCTCTTGTTGTTTGTAGATTGCCAATGAAGTAATTGGAGAGATGAATCTGAAGCCAGAGGAGGTTTTCCTTGCCCAGGGTACTTTACGACCCGATCTGATTGAAAGCGCCTCCCTCATGGCAAGCGGCAAAGCTGAGCTCATCAAAACCCATCACAATGACACAGAGCTCATCAGAAAGCTGAGAGAAGAGGTAAGGTTGGCGAGAGCTCCTGCACGGAGTGGGTACGTGAGGTTTCTCCCTGCGCCTCCCTTCTCTTCTGCCCTCCCAGTGTTCACAGGGTACTACGACAACCATCACCGCAGTCTAATTTTAGAACATTTTTATTGTCCCCAAAAGGACTCAGCAGTCAACCTGAATTCTGCCTGAGCCACCCACTCTGCCTTCTGCCAGCCACTAATTTAGTTCCTATCCTCCATAGTTTTACCCTGTCTGGATGTTTTATGTCATCAAATTGAACGATAATGCTGTCTTTTATGAGTGGCTCTTTTGTTTACATTGTGTTTTCCAGGTTCATTTATGTTTGTAGCATGTTTCGGAGCATTATTTTTATTGCAAATAATATTCCACTGTATGGATACATCCTGTTGTGTTTATCCATTTATCTCTTGATGGACTTGTGTTATTCCTGCCTTTTAGCTGTTGTAAGTTAATGTTGCTGTGAACATTAGTTACAGATTTTTTTTTTTTTTTTTTAAAGAAAGAGGGGACAGTGGGAGAGAGAGATAGAGAGAATCAATGTTTATTTAGTTTTTCACGTGGCTTTTGTTGCTCTGAGACTTCGTGCTGGGGTTTGAATTCGCATACTTGCGCATGCAAGGCAAGTGCTGTAACTGCTGAGACACTGCTCCAGCCCCAGTTACAGATTTTTCTGGATGTGCATTTTCATTTCTTTTAGTGTTACTCAGGAGTAGACTTGCTAGGTCATTTGGCAACTTTGTTTAACATTCTGATAAACTGTCAGGTTTGTATCCAGAACGGCAGCACCATTTTCCCTGTCAGTGGCAGAGTGTTAGGATCCCAATTTCCCCATATCCTCACCAAGATTTGTCTTTTTTGTGTGTGATGGAAAACATATAAAATCTACCATTTTTCAGTAGACAGTTCAGTAGAGTTAAGTGTATTCACACTGCGAATCAGAGCTGGAACTTTTCCGTCACGCGGAGCTCAAACTGAACCCATTAAGCAGCTCTCTTTTCACCTGACCCTCCGTTGCTGGTAACTGCCATTCTGCTTTCAGCTTCTGTGTTTCTGCTTGAATCCATCATGTAAGTGAATCATGCAGCATCTCTTTTGGGGACTGGCTTTTATCACTTGGCGTAATGTTCTTGAGGTGCTTGTCCTGGGCATGACAGAGTCACCTTCCTCTTTGCATCAGGATAACCAACATTGTATGCCTGTGTTGGTTTGCTTACTGCTTCCTCATTGGTGGGCATTGGGGTGACCCCTCCTCGGTTTGTTGTCAGTGAATGCTGTTAAGAATGTGCTAAAAAGCCTCTCTTTTTTCTTTGCCTGTATTCCCAGAACCCAGATTGCTGGATCTTGGTAGGTTTATTTTCAGCTTTTTCAAGGGACCTCCATACTCTTTTTCTATAATAGTTATCTAGGTTACAATCCAGCCAAAATTATGTCATCAGTATCATTTGGTGTTTTGTCCTGCTGGCGGTATTGCTTTTGACTTCAGTCATCCCAGTGGGTATGCAGTAGCATTGCGTTGTGGTTTGGATTTGCATTTCTCTTCATTGCCCATGATGTTAAATGACCTTTCCGTGGGCATATTGGTCATTTGTATATCTTGGAGAAATGTCTGTTCATGTCCTTTGCTCTTTTTTTTTTAAAGGTGGGAGGAGAGTGAAAGAGAGAGAGAGTGAGAGCGTGTCAAGTTCATTTCCATCTGGCCTTTGTTTCTGCAGCACATAGTTGTGTGTGTCTTGCTGAGGTTTGAACCTGGATCCTCGTGCATGCCAGGAAAGCACTCCAACCACAGAGCTATGCTCCATCCCCTTGTTTGTTAAAATTATTGATACATAAGTGTTCTTTACATATATCCCAGTTATAAGTGTTTTTTTAAAGAAAGAGGGACAATTAGAGAAAGAGAAAGACAGAATCAGTTTTATTTAATTTTTCGTTGCTCAGACACTTGGTTGTGTATATGGTTCTGAGGTTTGAACCTGTGTACTCATGCATTCCAGGCAAGTGCTATAACCGCTGAGCCGCCACTCCAGTCCCCCAGTTATAAGTCTAATTAGATATTTTCTTCTGTTTGTGAGTTGATGTTTTACTTTTTTTTATCATTTGGAGAGTTTGAATATTGAAACACTGGTATTTTCTAATTGCCTTGAGAATTAGATCAGTGATGGTGGGGTGGGTAGGTGTGCTCAGATTTATTTAATAAGTTTTAAATGTATTTCAGAGAAAAACACAAATACCAACTAAAATACTCATCTAATTCCTTATGCACATAGGAGGAAATACTTTGAAAGAAGTTTTTTTTGAACTAGGAATTGAACCCAGGGCCTTGCATATGCTAGGCCTGCATTCTGTCTTTGAACTACATCCCCAGGTCCCCAACCCAAAAGATGCTTGTTTAAAGAGCTGTAATCTAAGGAAAATGCCAACAGGAAAAGCCAATAATTTATTTCCTGTTTTCTTTGTTATTGCTGTTTTTATTTATTTAGTTTTGGTATCAGGTATTGAACCCAGGGGTGCATAACCATTAAGCCAAATCCTCAGCCCTTTTTAAAAATTTTTTTATTTTGAGACAGGGTCTTGGTAAGTTGCTAAGTTGCTGAGGCTGGCTTTGAACTTGCCTTCCTCCTGCCTTGGCCTCCTGAGCCTCAGGGATTACTGGTGTGCACCCCTATACCCTGCTTTCTGTATTGTTTTGGTTGCTAATTTGTATTGATTGGCTTTTTCCATTCTATTTAGGGAAAAGTAATAGAACCTCTGAAAGATTTTCATAAAGATGAAGTGAGAATTTTGGGCAGAGAACTTGGACTTCCAGAAGAATTAGTTTCCAGACATCCATTTCCAGGTGAAAAATAGAATTGATATATTTGTTTTTAGACCTTTATGTTGAAGAAAAACAAATTCAGACAATTCTGACTAATATTATCACCTTGAAGAGTATGTAATGTAAGAAACAGGAAAGAATAATTAGGGAACAAATTCTGTTGTGATTCCACTAAATTTATTTTATTAAATGTTCGTCTTCCACTGTATTTGTTGTATTTACTTCAGTCCCCCATATTTTAATGACATTGCCACACAATTCTCATTGGTAGAGCTAGGATTTGTATGTTCTTCATACTATATTCCATGAAGTATTCCACAGAGGTGAGGATTAAAACTTGGCTCTCTCAATTTTTTTTGCTTTTTAGACAGGGTCTCATCGTGTTGCTCAGGCTGGCTGGGGACTCATGGCTTCCTCAGCAGCTGGTCTGATAGGCACATGCCTCTGTGCCTGACTTGGCACTCACGCATTATTATCCATGTCTGGATTGTCTGGATAGATGAATACTTCATTGATATACAGAGCATTCTTTGAATAGTGCTCTGTGTGAACAACAAAATTCTGAATAGTCACTTGGCTGTCCTACAAAAACACATTGGAGGTATTCGTTAGGACTGAGAGTCTTCACCTAATGGGCAAGGCTCTGTGTAGTAGCACTTAGGTGATAGGTGGGGAGATGGTCTGATTAAAAACCCAGTAATAGCTAACAGTTTTTAGGTACTTGGTGTGTGCATTAAATACTTTAAACATATTTGATCCTTACAACAGAAACTGGTATTACCTAGTTTAACAGATGAGGATACCAGGGATGAGACTGATTGACCAAAATTTACACAGATAGGTTCAGTACCAGGAGGATTATATCCCTGTAACCTCTACATCAGAGTTTCTGTGCTTGTTAATGTATTTCCACCATAAACAATGTTACAAATGTGTATCCTCTACTGTGATGAGCACATTGTCAAGCTTGGTCTTTTAAGATCTTCAGTCCTTAAGCTGTGTGCTGGTGAAAGATGGTTGGCAAATGTTACTGGAGGGAGGTCAAGTGGGCCTGTGTCATTGTGTCAGCTAGGTTTTTTTGAGTTTCTTAAAGTCTGCTTTGTATGTTGTGTTTTCTGTCCTCTAAGATTTCATTGGCAAAGATTTTTTTGGTGCTTTAAAAATTAGTTGAAATGAGCTGAGGAATGAGAGTAAGGATGATTAATAGATACTGCTAAGGTTTCGCCTGCAGCCAGACATCTCAAGTCATGTTTTTCCTCTTGTCAAAAAGCAACAGAATCCAGTTTTTCTGAGATCCATGTATACCTTGTGTGTGTGTGTGTGTGTGTGTGTGTGTGTGTGTGTGTGTTTTAAAGAGAGTGGGATAGTGAGAGAGAAAGAGAGAATATCAGTTTTATTTAGTTTTTCATGTGGCTTTCATTGCTTGACTACTTCATTTTGTATGTGGTGCTAGGGTTTGAACTGATGTCCTCATGCATGCCAGGCAAGTACTGCAACTGCTCAGCCCCATACCTTGTGTTTTTAACACATGTTAAGTATTTGGTAAATGAATAATACTACTGGCTTACCAGTTTTGAAATCAAACACTTTCATTATTTTAAATAGCATAGTATGTTTCTTTAGTAGGTGGAGTTAGATGAGAATCTGGTGGTGGTTTATTACACTGTTCTCTTTAATTTTGTATATATTAGAAAATTCCTTTCTTAAAAATTTTTACATATGATATATGGTGTGAATTAAAAATAGTTACTGGAAGGGGCTGGAGCAGTTTGACGTTTGGAGCACTTGGCTGGCATGCATGGGGACCCTGGTTTAAAACCCAGCACCACATACACAACTAAGTGTCAACTAAATAGAATTGATTCTTTCTCTCTCTCTCTCTCTGTCCCTCTCTTAAAAAAAAAAAATTACTGGAAAACTTTGTGACATTTAGTACATGGAGTATAAAAATAGGATGGACTATTGATGTACCTCTGTAGTAGAGTACTTACCCAGTATATGCCAGGCTGTAGGTTTGATCTTTAACATTGCAAAAATTAATACAAATTGAAAAAAAAGTGAATATGGGAGATATAAATCATTGAGCCATATGGAGAGAATTTGAAGCATTCTAAAAAGTGAGATGGGAAATTAATAGCTACATTTTGAAATTTATTTTCTAGAGCTAGGTATTAAACCCAGGACCTTGTAGATGCTAAGCATGAGCTCTGTTACTGAGCTATACCCCCAGTCCTGAAATTAAATTCTTTAAAAGCTTATTTGGGCTGGGAATATAGCTTAGTGATAGAGAGCTTGTCTAGCATGTGTGAGGTGTGAGGATCTGTGTTTGAGCTACAGCATTGAAAAATGAAAACTTACGATTTAATTTTATTAGAATTTTTTATTTTTAAAATAGTGGTATTTTTATATTACAGGTAAAATTTATATTTAATACTGTTGTAACTTTCTAGGTCCTGGCCTGGCAATCAGAGTGATATGTGCTGAAGAACCTTATATTTGTAAGGACTTTCCTGAAACCAACAATATTTTAAAAATAGTAGCTGATTTTTCTGCAAGTGTTAAGAAGGTAATAATTTGACACATCTATATGGTACAGGAATTGAATGGATTCTTGTTGTACTCTTGTATTTACAATGCATTTATTAGAGTTTCGTTATTTGAAAATTCAGAGTGACAGGATACAAAATCAATAATTTTCCTATACACTAGTAATGAATCTGTGAGAAATTAGGAAGACAATCCCATTCACAATAGCCTCAAGAAAAAAAAAATTAGGAATTATAACGGGAGCAAAGACCACAAAGAGCTGAAATGTCTCTGCAGCGAAAACTGTTAGAATACTGAAGAAAGAACTGGAAGAGAGGACAAGAAGGTGGAAGGACCTCCCACGTTTGTGGGTAGGAAGAGTGAGTAATGCGCAAATGGCCATATTGCCAAAAGCAATATTCAGTCCTCTCCCTACCAGAATACCAAGGGCATTCTTCACAGATAGGAAGAGCAGTTCTAAAGTTCATTTAGTACAATAAAAGACACAGGCGCTGGCCAACAATTTCAGTCAAAAAAGCAGCGCCGGAGACATCATAAGCTGGCCTTCAGAGATGCACAGCGGAACTGTTGTAACAGGAACTTCGTGGTCGTGGTGCTGGCATAACAGCAGACACAGACCAGTGGTGCAGCTTACAGGACACCAGCAAACCCACGCAGATGCAGCATCTGATCCTTAACAAAGGTGCAAAAACATGTTGGAGAAGTGAGAGTCTTGTAACAAGTGGTGCTGGGAAAACTGGAAATCCACGAGGAGAAGAATGAAACTGGATCCCTATCTTAATCCTGCACAAAAGTCAACTCGAAGTAAATCAAAGGGGACTGAGCCGGGGCTCAGCGGTTGGAGTGCTTGCCTGGCATGTGCAAGGACCTAGGTTCGAACCCCAGCACCACATACACAACAAAGTGTCAGAGAAATAAAAATCAGGTGAAGAAATAATTAAAATTGATTCTTTCTCTCTTTAAAAAAAAAAAAAAAAGGTTCAAAGACCTAGTAATTAGATGAGAAACTCCTAGAAGAAAATGTAGGTTCAACACTACAAGTATTGCTACAGGCAGTGACTTATTAACTCTTAAAGCTGTGGAAATAATGCGAAGAATTAATAAGTGGGCTGACATCAAATTAGAAAGCTTCTGCACAGCAAAAGAAACAAGAATATGAAGAGAGAAGCAGCAGATGGAAGATAATCTTTGCTAGCTGATACTCTGACAAAGAATTAATGTTCAGAGTACATGAAGAACTCAACTTACCACCAAAAAGCAACTAACCCAATCTGTAAATGGGCAGATGAATTACATAGACACTGTTCCAAAGAAGAAATAGAAAGGACTAATGAGTGAATGGAAAATATGTTCAACAGGGAAATGCAAATCCAAGCTTCGCTGAGATCTCATCTCATTCCAGTGAGAATGCAGCCATCAAGAACAAAATGGGCCAGTCATGGTGGCACAAGCCTATGATCCCCCCTACCTACCCACGAGGAAGAGGCAGGAGGTTCAAATGTCCCAGGCTAGCCTCAGCTACTTAGCAAGACCTTGTCTCGAAGTAAAAAGTCCTAGGTATGTAGGTCAGTAGTATCCTTGGGTTCAGTGCTGGCGAGGCTGTGGAGAAATAGGAGCACCTGTACACTGTCGGTGGGACTGTAAATCAGTACAGCTGCTGTGGAGCTACGAGTAAGGAGGTCCTCTAAAGACCAGGCCTGCCGCTGTCATGTGACTTGCTTTCTTGGGCCTTGGTATTTATCCAAGAGAATTAAAGTCGTCACACCACAGTGATACACACATGCCATGTTTATAGCAGCACGATTCCCAGAAGCCAAATTATGGAACCAGTGCACGTGTCCATCAGTGGATGAATGGATAAAGAAAATGTGGCGTATATACACAGTGGAGCTCTGTTCAGCCATGCATGGAGGAGAATTAAATCATGACACTCGCAGGAGAATGGATGGCATTTGAGACTGTTAAATTAAGTGAAGTAAGTCAAACTTAGTAGGTCAAGGGTCACGTATTTTCTTGTGTATGAGGAAGCTAGAAAGGAAAAGTAAGGTTGCAGGGTGGGAGTGGGTTGGGTCTCATGAGAATTAAAGGAAGAGGAGCAGTAGGGTATAGGACAGGGGCGAGTAAAGGGAAGTTCTGGGGAATAGCACAAACCTGATTACACTGTCACCTCAAGTGCATGTACGAGAACGTGAGGAGTACATTATGCCTATGGCACGCCAATGAAAATGGAAAAAAGAAAAATTCAGGGTGATATAACCCGTGGAAAAGCTATTCCACAGACTTCCCCTCCCAATATGATGTCTGAATCCCTAAAAATACTAAGCAAAGTGTTTGAAAACAATTTTTTTTTTTTTGGTACCAGGGATTGAACACAGAAGTGCTTATCCACTGAGTCACATCCCCAGACCTTTTTATATTTTATTTTGAGACAGATTCTCACCAAGTTGCTTAGGAACTTGCCAAGTTGCTGAGGCTGGTTTTGAACCTGATCTTCCTGCCTTAGCCTCCCAAGTTGCTGGAGTTACAGGCATACACCGTTGTGCTTGGCTGAAACATTATTTCATGTGTACTGTAAAAAAGGAAAGTCCTTTGCATCAGGAGTGAATCAGAAGCATCCATTCAAGAAGCCCATGCTGACCGCTTCCCTGGAGGCAGCTTGTCATCCCTTGTGATCTATTAGGGCTTTGGTTAAACAGTTCCATTCATGAATGGCTGTCTGAATGGAGACCCGTGGTCATGGAAGGGTGGGAGTGGATCAGGTCTTCACACTGAGCAACACTTTAGCTCCACATCGAGGATGAATAGAAAACTGCATGCTAAGAAGTTTAATTTGAAGTGGACCTGCACTAGCAGTGAGTGCTTCCAGAGCAATCCAATTCTCCTTGGAGTAATCAACTAGTCACCAAGGGATTCCCATAGATGGAGTTCCAGCAAGTATTAGCTTACTGTAGAAGACTACCAAATACATACAGAAAGAAGTAAGGTATACTGCGAGTGAGAATGGAAATTACCAGCAAAGAGCCTCAGACTTCAGACCAAACTAGCACACAGTATATAAAGTAAATAGAAATAAGGTTTTGCTAATGAGAGTAGGAAATAAGAGGCTACTGAATAAAAAAAGGCTACTAGATAAAAAGAGAAAAAAACTCAAGTTCTGTAAATGAAAATAATAACTGAAATTAACAACAGAGAAAGAATTTATACATTCAAAGGTAGATGTTAGGAAATTATCCACAAATTAGGACCAGTCATCAAAAAGAAATGTGGGTGGAAGAGAAGGAGATATTCAGACCCTTGGAAGACGATGCCTCAGATTCAGCATCATAACATACCCAAAGCAAGCAGAGACAAGTTGACGGTGAGGAACCACATCTTAGCGAAGTTACCGTTACCGAGCACCAGAGAAAAAGCTGTGGAGATCAGAGAGCTCCAAAGGCAAAACCCCTGCGCTGAAAATAGTGAAGGCAAGACTTCAGAGTGCCTGGAAAAACAATGGTGCGCAACTAAGCTGTCTTTTAAGAATAGAGCAAAATAAAGTCATTTTCAGATAAATAGAGTCCCACCAGCAGTTCTGTGCGTAAGGAACGAAAACCAAGGGTTTTCAACCCTGGCTTTGCATTAGAATCGTCTGGGGAGTTTGTGAAGTATACTGTTGGCCAGTCTCCCTAGGATTTCTTATTCATTGGTCTGGAGTGGGAGCTGAGCTTCCCAAGTGATTTGCCTGTGCAGCTGTGGTTGAGAACCATTGGTTTAAAGCCCTGACTTCAGGAGAAGCAGAGGGACCCAGGAGAAGGTCTCAGATACACAGGCGTTGGTAAGCAAAGAAAGTGGAAAATGGGACAGTTGCAACAAGCACGGGCTGTGTAAAGCAACGACGTGCTTTGTTGTTGGTTAAAATGTGTGTAACGATAGAGAACACATTGAAAATGCCTGTATTGTTTGCCAGGACTGAGAGATTTATTCTAAGTATTCTGTTCACACTTGAGGGGAACTGCTAAAAGAATAGAAATAGGGGAATGCACTTTAACTCATTTGTCCTTTGTCCCAGATGTGAAATACCTATAGAAACTTAAATTGAGCAACAAATCTACTAGTTATGACAAGTTTGAAGAAGTATTTGAATATTCATTATTTCTGCAGAATTGAAAACTTTGACTTTAATGAGCTCAAACCAACCAGTAAGGGCTGTGTGCATTGCTCTGTGGTAGAGCACTCTCACTCTGGGTTTGATCCCCAGTTAAACCTCTGCCCCCAAGGAAGGGGAAATGAATGAGCCAACAGAAATCACCAGTCCAAAGACAAGTAAAGGGGCTAGAGCCTTGGCTCGGCAGTTATGGCGCTTGCCTGGTATGTGCGAGTACGCAGGTTCAAACCCCAGCACCACATACACAACTAAGAGTTGGAGTAACGAAAGCCACATGAGAAACTGTGTCTTTCTCTCTCTCCCTCTCTCTCTCTCACTGTCCCTCTCTTAAAAAAAAAGATGAGTAAAAAGGAGAAATAGACAAAACGTGGGACAAATGAAACTACAGAAAAGATGGTAGAAATCCAACATCCATCACCCATGGTGAAAGGGTTCATATCTGTAGGTATACATATTGTCAGACTACATTGAAAACTAGAGTTTGTTTAGTCCGAGCAGTAAATCTGACAAGTATAGTGTTTGGAAGAGCTATTACTAATGACTAGGGATTGAAGGAATGAAAGTAAAAGAGAAGAAGGGCAAGCCGTGCAGATAAAGAAAAAGTGGACAGGGTTATATTATTCTAAGAAAAAATCAATCTGTGGAAAAAGTTTTTACATATGGGTTGGGCTCAGCTTAGGGGTGTCACTTGCCGGTGACTCAAAGGGTATAGGTTTCAGGTATGTCTTACCTGTAATGTCCCTTCTTCGTAGCCCCAGCCCTCAGGAATGAGTTTCTGTAGAGTGGGTAGCACATGCAGGTCAGGCGATGCTGCACATGGGCTACTGTTAAGAACTGGGAAGTGCAGATGCCAGGAGAGGGGTGGTCGGTGGAGAAGAGCGAGGGCCTGCTTGTTGAAGCCACATTCACGTCTCCGCTCTTCCCAGCCTCACACACTACTGCAGAGAGTCAAGGCCTGCACGACAGAAGAGGACCAGGAGAAGCTGATGCAGATTACGAGTCTGCATTCCCTGAGTGCCTTCCTGCTGCCCATCAAAACTGTGGGTGTGCAGGTGAGTTGTCTGCGTTCCCTGCCGTTCCTAGCACCATCTGCCTTTGCTCTCCTCACTGATGCTGAAGTAGGAGTGGCTGAGGAAAGAGAGATGCGGAAGGTCACCAAGCTTAGGAGACGCGACTCCTCCACTCGCAGCTCCCTGAGGTGGGCTTCTCAGGTCGCAGTGCTTCTGGCCCGGTGTTTGTCATTTTGATGACCTCCAGTTCCTTCTGCAGTGCTGCAGAAGGTGGGATTCTGTCTTAACAGCTGAGGAGTATTTCCTGGTGTGCGCACATTTTCTTTATCCAATCCTTAGGTGATGGACACTTAGGTGGTTTCCATTATTCACCTGTTTTTTTTTTTTTTTTTTTTTTTTGATGGAATCCAGGGGTGCTTAACCACCGAGCCAGATCCCCAGTCTTTTTTTTTTTCCTTTATCTTTTATTTTGAAGCAGTCTTGCTAAGTTGCTGATTGAATTTCCAATTCCCCTGCCTTAGCCTCCTGAGCTGGAGGGATTGCAGGTGTGCGCCACTATGCCTGGCCATTAGTCACTTATTTTTAAGTTATGTTTTAAGCTCACTTAAAGACAAAGTGATAAGTAAATGTTTACAAATTGCTTTTGTCTCCCACTTAGGAAACCTTAATCTACCCGAAAAACATGGGTAGATGTTGTCTACCAAATTAAGCATACTGGCCATCCTTATTTGGGTAGGCATTCAGAATGAAATTCCAGTGGACTTC
Organism: Aplodontia rufa; assembly: GCA_004027875.1. Classification (NCBI taxonomy): domain Eukaryota; kingdom Metazoa; phylum Chordata; class Mammalia; order Rodentia; family Aplodontiidae; genus Aplodontia; species Aplodontia rufa. The sequence continues at coordinate 18,360 of PVKS010023977.1, read as the reverse complement.
TGACATACACGTCAAGTAAATTCTTAAAATTATTACAATGCTTTCTTTAAATTCAGGTGGGATTTAATTTGAAATTTATTTATGAGGTCTTTTTTTGTTTTTGGTACCAGGATTTGAATCCAGGTGTGCTTAACCACTTAGCCACACTCCCAGTCCTTTTTATTTTTTTATTTTGAGACTGTCTCGAACTTGAAATCCTCCATTCTCAGCCTCCTGAGTTGCTGGGATTATGGTGTGTGCTGCTGCACCTAGTTTATTCATGTTTTAAAAGAACCATCTAGAATATACTTTTATTTGCAAATACGTCCTTTAAAAGCCAAAACTGCTCTTAGTAGTGTCACCATGCATAAAACACTTTACAGCCCACAATTTAACTGACATAAAACTACTGAAAATGATGGATGGCATTTCTCTTTTCAGGGTGACTGTCGGTCCTATAGCTACGTGTGTGGCATCTCCAGTAGAGATGAACCTGACTGGGAGTCACTCATCTTCCTTGCGAGGCTCATACCTCGGATGTGTCACAACATTAACAGGTATCTGCTGCAGGAGGTGGGTCGGGGGAGCATTGCTGATGTGGAGTGGAAGGACAATTTTTAAGGTCTTCCTGTTAATGAAAGACCAGAGGGCAAGCAACTGCATTTACATTTTAGTTATGTGCTTGGGCTAGGGTTAAGGAGATATTGAATGATCATCCCCATGCACTCATCTGTTCATTTTAAAATATTTAAAGTAGAAAGAGAAAGGATTTTAATTTTAACATGAAATGTTAAAGGTAGCTTCAAAGCATATTTTATGTAGTCAGCTTTGCTGTGACCAAAAGACCTGACAAAAACAACGTAGAGGAGGAAGAGTTTATTTCGGCAGAGGTTCGGTGCATGGTGAGTGCTCTGGGCTGGAGGTGAAGGAGCACATCATGGTGGAAGAGCGTTGCAGAGGAAGGCAGCTCAGGACGTGGCAGCCAGGAAGCAGAGAGAAAGAGCTCCCCCCACCTGGGACAAAATGCAAAGCCCGCCGGCACAGCCCAGGGACCCATCTCCTCCAGCACACCCTGTCTAGAGTTACCACCCCGTCAGTTCTCTTGGGCAGATCCATCTGCTGATTTGGTTGCACCTCTTAAAATCGATTGTTTTGCCTCTGAACATGGACATATTTTCATACCTGAGCTTTTTGTATTTTGAAGAGAGTTAATATGTTTATTTTTTCATCTGGTTTTTGTTTTTCCTCCGCTTAGTTTGGGATCAAACCTGGGTCCTTGCACATACCAGGCAGGCACTCCACCACTAAGCCACCTCTCCAGCCCCTCACACTTGAGCTTGTCTGGGATACCTCATATCTAAACCATAATGTGTCTCCTAATTAGTGGTGTGAGCCCTGCTTTATGGTAACGTGCTATTTTCCAGAAGAATTGAAAACATTTTGTGTGTATTATACAACTGCATATCTGGATTGGTTAATTTAATAGTGATCCAAAAGAAAGTCAAAGAAAAGAAATAGTCATGTGGCAGGTATCATTAGCTACGGTTAAATGTATAATGGCACAGTTTTCAGACCTTGTTTTCCTTTAATTTTACATTAATTTCTTTTTTTTAAAGAGTGAAGGACAGGGGCTGGAGCGGTGGCTCAGTGGTTATGGAGCTTGCCTTGCATGCGTGAGTTTGCGGGTTCAAATTCCAGCACCACGTATACAGTGAAGTGTCTGAGCAACGAAAGCCCATGAAAAACTAAATAAAAAATGCATTCTGTCTTTCTCTTTCTCTTACTGTCCCTCTCTTTAAAAAAAAAAACAATCTAAAGAGAGAAGGACGGAGAGAGAGAGAGACAATCAGTTTTTATTGAGTTTTTCACATGGCTTTCATTGCTCTGACACTTAGTTGTGTACGTGGGCGCTGGGGTTTGAACCCGTGTACTTGCACATGCCAGGCAAGCGCCGTAACCACCAAGCCACCACTCCAGCCCCTTAATTTCTTAAGCTTAGATATAGCAACAGCTGATTTTTCCCCCTTATCTTTCTTTCCTTCTCTAACCTTTCCTCTTTCCTCAAAAAAAGAATCAGCAAACTCACAGCACTTTTTAAACAGTGAGCCGTGGGAGCCCTTGAAAGCCTTGGTGGACATAGATGTTTGGATAAAGTCCTTTTTAGGAATTGCAATCTTAAAATGTTTTTCTGTTGTTCTGAGTTTTTCCTAATTTGGAGAGGGGACTTTTGTGCAGGGAGGGACAGTTCCAGTTTTCCAGGTCCGTGCAGGGTGGAAGTCTGTTTCCAGTGCACTGTCACAGTCACTCCCGCAAGAAGCAGTCGAGAAGAGAGGTGAGAGGATCATGTGCTCTCAGCCTGTCACTTTCTCCCTCAGGCCTAGCTGTGAACTTCAGGAGCTGTGTTGTTCACAGGGATAGCTTACTTTCTAAGGACAAACCTTCCTGCTGCGGTATGTTTGAAAGGCGTTGGGGAAGGAGCTGGGGAGAGCTGGTTTTCCCCAACCTTTTCTGTGGTATATTTCACTCCAAGAAGCAGACATTCTTTTATTGTCTTTGCTAAAGGTAGATGGGGCCAAGGACTGGGGCAGGTAGGTGCTGGCTGTGTGGAGTAGGGAGGCTGGGTGTCCTCAGATCTCTGCCCTACTCCGTCTTGTTTTCTGGGTGAGGGTTGTGACCTGGAACCGTTAGAGTTGTGTGATTTAACACTTGCAGCGACTTCACGTCTTTCACTTACAGCCTCAGTGAGACATTCCTTTTGGAGAACAGTCGTAGGTCCTAGGTTCTGCTCGAGGGGCATTGTTAATAGAGTAGCGCTGAGTCTGTCCAGGCTCACCGCTTCTCACTGTGGGGTGAGCAGACTTGGGCCAACCTGGCCTGAAATGCTTGTGCTAGTCTCACCTTGGGCCTTCCCAGTGCGCATTAGCACGTTAGGGTTTCTGAAGACACCTGTTCATTATTAACTACATGTGCTCCTTTCATAGGGTTACCCATAATAAGTTGCCATAAACTGGGGGTAACCTAGCAGATACTCTTACCTGTTTACATTCTAGAGGCCAGAAGTCTGAAAGCAAGGTGCTGGCAGGTCTGCTCTCTCTGGTGGCTCCAGGGAAGGGTCCATCCTGGCCTCGTTAGTGTCTGGGGGTCTTGGATAGCCCTTGGCTTGTGGCAGCAAAGTGCAGTTTCTCCAGATTTTCCTGGCATGCTTTCATCTGTGTGTGTCTGTTTCCAGTCTGCCCTGTTCTTGGACTGGGGAGGCGGCTCAGTGGTGGACTGCTTGCCTAGCACGTGGAGGGCCTTGGGCTCGATTCCTGGCATGGCACCAAAACAAAAAACCAAAGATCTTTGTTCTTGTAAGGACACCCACCAGTCATTGGATTAGGGCCCACTGTAGTCAGTACAACTTTGTCCTTCTTAAATCTGCAGACCTATTCTCACCCACACGTACTGGTTGGTCATGAATTTGGGGGTCATTGAAACCCAGTTCTTTATGGGAAAAGGTTACAGTGGTTGCACACACTTGCGCACACGAGTGCTGGTTTCCAGAGGGCACAGCAGAGGGAGATGTGGAAGACAAATCCGCCCTTGTCTTGCACTTGTGCTGTTGGAGCTGCAGCCAGCAGGAGGCCTCCCCAGATGGGGAGGTGTTGAGCTTGTGCCTGGTTTCCCCTGCTAAACTCCGATCTCTGGAACTTCCCCTTTCCTTCTAGAGTTGTCTACATCTTTGGCCCACCAGTTAAGGAACCTCCTACTGATGTCACACCCACTTTCCTGACAACAGGGGTGCTCAGTACTTTACGTCAAGCTGACTTTGAGGCTCACAACATCCTCAGGGAGTCTGGTAAGATGCTTATATTGTTATCACTGTACTCTGACTAGTTTTGGAAGTTTGACATTACATCTATCAGGAAGATGTAGCTTTTGATTTTCAAGTAGTTTTGTTTTCATTATTTGTTGTGATGGTTCATTTATGTTACCTTCTAAATAAAATTTATTCACCTTTGTGGCCATTTGCAGACACACCCAGAGAGGCTGCAGTTCTGAATGGCCTGCTCACGCCCACAGCACCTGAGGCTAGCAGGCTGTGTGGTCCCTCTCACTCCCTCCCATGCTCCGTGCTGTGAGGGTGCTTTTGCATTGTCATGCTTTGTCAAATGATTTTGCTGTTTAAAGGCACCCCTGAGCACACTGCTGAACTGCTGTCATGGTCCTGAACCAAGAGGGCTCTGATACCATTCTGTGAGGAAATGTGTGTCTGAAGGTTTTCTCAGGCATGAGTTAGAGCTGTTGGTTTTGAATTTAATGTTGTAAATGAATCTGCAATGAGCAGTGAGGTGTCTTTAAACCGAATGTGTGTGAGCCTCTAGGACTGTCGGAACCAGATACAGTGCTTTTCCCCAGCATGCATGTTCCTTTCCCTAGGATATGCGGGGAAAATCAGCCAGATGCCAGTGATTCTGACACCCTTACATTTCGATCGAGACCCGCTTCAGAAGCAGCCTTCCTGCCAGCGATCTGTGGTCATTCGGACCTTCATCACGAGTGACTTCATGACCGGTGTGCCTGCAACGCCTGGCAGCGAGATCCCTGTGGAGGTGAGGCGTGTTTCCCTGTCGTGCGTCTCAGTGCCATGCAGCAACTAGAAGAGGTTCCGACACAGTCGGTGTTTGGGGTTGGCTCTCTGTTTGTGGGAGGCTGGTTCTTTTCTCCATCCCCTTCTATTTGCCTGTGCAATGTGCTAGCAGCACAACCCTTCAGTTACCATGCCATGCAGACACTGATTACTGTGGAGAAAGGAAGCCGCTGTAGTCTGCGATTTTATCTAGTCCTGCCCGCCTCTCCCTCACGTGTTCTGTCAGTGAAGAAGCCCTGAGAGTGGGAGTTTGTAAGGATGAGATTGACGGTGCAGCTGGGCACCACGAGTTACCTAGTGCCCGGCCTTTCATGATTCCAGTTCCATTTTTGGTCATTTTCTTTCACCCTCTGTCTCTCCACCAAAGTTTGCCACCTGAAAATGAAACTCAGACTTCAATATGAGGCCCCGGTTCCACCTGGATAACTGGCTTGGGGAATGTGGCAGTGAAGTGACCAGGCCGTCCTCCCCTCCTGTGTGCTGCACGGTGGCTGAGGGTACAGTGCTTCAGGTGGCACCTTGTGGCTCAGAATTGTATGCTGATGCCACAAGTGACTTTCCAAGCCACGTGCTGGGTGCCATGGCAACGTCAGGCTGCTATATCTTTAGGCACCTGTGGACTGGCAGCAGACACGTCCTGTTCCTTAGCTCCTGTTGTGGACCACACTTTGAATAGTACTAATGTCTATTATAGAGTGAAATAGGTTCACTGTAGAAGATTAATTGGACCACTCCATGTACATGGAGGATAGTGGTAAGAACGGGTGACGTTTTAATTTTAAATTGCCATTGTCAGCCCTCTAGGATTGTTGGATGTGCAGTGGGTCCTGACTTGTATTTGTGATCTTTGTTTTTATCACAGGTGGTGTTAAAGATGGTCACTGAGATTAAGAAGATTCCTGGTATTTCTCGAATTATGTATGATTTGACCTCAAAGCCCCCAGGAACTACTGAGTGGGAGTAATAAACTTGTTCTGTTCAAGTACAGTGTGCAGTTTAAATTGATTAGAAACCATTCTCATTATTGACTTACAATACTGTAACTAAAGTTCCTGGAGCAGCTACATCACATCCGCAGCAGAATCTGCAGCTCCAGTGCTGAGCTGTGGATAGCTGAAGGGGACTGAAGAGCTGACGCAGACAGATAGTCAAAGCCCTGTTGCCTGAGCCCAGTCGGCTTGGTCCTGCGTTGCCTCTGCCTGGCGTGTTCTTATGTATAGGTTCACAGTTGCTGTCTGTGAAGATGAGTGAGGGTGGGGGACTTGGGGGGGGTGGGCCCCTGTCTGCTTGCCAGTTTCTGAGAACTGGTAGAAATTCCCAGTGATTGCCAGTGTGACTGTGTGTGACATTTGGAGAATCTGGGATAAACAGAGCAAAGGTATAGGCGGGCTGTTGCAGCCACTTTTGCAAGATACTGGAGCTGTGAAATGTAAGCTACGGTGAGATGGAAAAACACCTAGAGTTTACAGAAGCACGTAAGGATTTTGTGGCATCACGGGAGTGGCAGAAGAAGCTCTGTCTCCTCAGATGTTCATGAATGGCCTCCATGTTTTCAGATGGCGCTCCACATTGGCATGTGTTGCTGCTGCCTGGCTAGTTAGTAAGGCACTCTGTCCCCCAGCCCTGCCTACTCCATTCTCATTGCCTTGTATGCAGAGTTGCTGTTCTCCCTTCAGAAGAGGCTGTTTTGTGCTGTCGGTGTAGTGCAGATGGAGTTGGAGAGTTTAATCCCACCGGAGAAGCTCAGGGCACAGAAGCCGGGGTGCGTGCCTAAGGAGTGGGGCTTCTGTTATCCAGTGAAGAGTTGTCAGATGACCTAGACCTGTTCCTTAAGCAGCTGTGTTACTTGCTGCTCATTCTGTGTCAGATCTTGGTCCTTGCAAGCCTTTGTAATCCTTTATACCTTCTGATCCGTAAGAGAGGATTCCAGAACCGATGCTTGTTGGCCATTGCTGTTACTAACCAGTCCTTTACAGTGTTCATGTAAGCACGATAGAAGCCTACAATTGTAGACTTATTCTGCAACAGTTTCTCTCACTTTTTTTGGGAGGGGCACTGGGGATTGACCCAGGAGATCTTACCATTGAGTCACATCCCCTGCCCTTGATATTTTATTTTGAGGCAGGATCTTGCTAATAAGTTGCTTAGGGCCCTTCACTAAGTTGCTGAGGCTGTCTTTGAACTTGCAGTCCTCCTGCCTCAGCCTCCTGAGCCATGGGGATTATGGGCATGCGTCACTGCATCCAGCCTCTCTCACTTTTAACCAAGGGTGTTGCCATGTTTTCTTTACCCATTCATCTTGGATTGCTGCTTCTTACCGAGTTTAGAAGGTCTTATCTAAAAATCAGGTACAAATTTTGTTTGGGATTCAAAGTTAAACTTATGCGTCTTTTCATTCAGGGTGGGCTGGAGGACACCTAGGAACTGCTAATAGCAGGTCTTTTTTGCTGTGACTGATGTCCTTGAGTGTGAAGGGCCATTCTCCAACCTGATGAGGAGGTACTTAGAGGTGTTCTGGAAGGAGGAGATGATGGTGATTGGTCTTAATGAAATTTAACAATGGTGTTAGAGATAGAATAGACCACCTGTCCAATGCTCATGAACGTGTGTTCATACACGTTGATGTTTTTAGAAAAACAACAACGAAACTCTTACTGCAGAAGTGTCCTACAGTTTTGTATGGAATCATGAAGTAGGGATTAGAAAGACTATGTAGGAAGAACTCTCCCCCTGAGGGTGGTTGCACAGAACTGCTCCACTGTGGTGTGAAAAGGCCCAGGTGATCTCGTAGGTTGAAGTGCTTGCTGATCTTGGGTCATAGTAAATGATACATTCAAAGCTCCGGGAAATCTGAAGTTAAAATCAGTTTTTACATTTTGCCTCAGATAGCGTTTTGGGGATATTTTCCCCTTAAACACCTTCATATGGAATTCTTTGTGTTTTTGGTTCTGGGGATCCAGCCAGGCCTCCTGCATGCTGGGCCTGTGCTCTGACATGGAGCTGTGCTCCACCTCTGCGTAAACCTTAGTACTAGGAGGATGGTTTCTTCAGAACACACCTTCACAGGATGTAGAGTAAAATTTTAAAGAAATTTTCTGGAATTCAAAAACATCCTAATGCCTATTTGCTATCTGTCTCCTTTACACAGTACCCTCTGCTTCAGTTCCGTGTAGTGTTACCCCAACCTTCACAGTATCCACCAAGCCACTGTGGAAAGGGAAGCTCACAGTTCCATTGCAGCTAAGGAAAGAGCTCAACTCAGGAATGGTTACCTACTGAATTGAAGAATTAAATGTCAGGTTTCCTTAGACCCAGTGGTCCTTTCATCTAGCATTTTATTGTTATTATTATTACTTTGTTTTTTAAAGAGAGAGGGACAGTGAGAGAAAGACAGAATTAATTTATTTAGTTTTTCATGTGGCTTTTGTTTCTCCAACCCTTCATTGTGTACGTGGTGCTGGGGCTGGAACCTGTGTCCTCGTGCATGCCAGGTGAGCACTGTAACCGCTGAGCCACTGCTTCAGCCTTCACCTAGCATTTTCTGACACATAAAATCTTGTAAAGTTATGCAGTGGTTCATTTTGGCCAGTGCTAGGAGGATGACTGCCTGACTCCCAGCATGTCATGGGGTGTCCTGGACAGATCATAGCCTCCTGCTGGTGCTCACCTCCCTAATTAAGTACATTTTGTTTCTTTGTGTCCATTAGAGGAAGTCAAATCAATGAAAATATAATTCACTTCTAAGATTGGCAGACACAAAATCATTTTCAAAATCTAAGGACCTAGTCCTGCTTGAAGGCCCCATGGGCAGTGGTCTGCTGTAGCAACAACACCTGGCTCAGTTTCTGAAGATGTCTCCAGATATGCCCGGGAAACGGGCTGTGCTGTCTGCCCGTCTCCTGTAATCTGGAGGTAGAGATGTGGAGATGTCCTGGCTGGGTTTGAGCCTCCCTCCTGACAGGCTGTTCTGAGCAACTGGGCTCCCATCTAAAGTTGAGGGCATTCGGGTAGATAGCTGTGCCAACTTGACAAGCCCTTTCAGTTTCTTTTTCCAACATCAAATCCAGCCCGAATGAGGAAACTGGATAGATTCCTTTTTAAACATACAGTGTGACCCAGTCAAAAACCAAATATCAACTACATTTTTTGTTTTGAAGCTGTTGCGTAGATTAGCAAGATTTGACTCCATCTACAGAGATGACACTGGAAACCCATCAGGACGTTCCTGGTGGCAGTATTGTTACTGTGGGTTTTTGCAAAGCTGACAGGGTCTGCTTGGGCTTTGAGACATGAAAACCCTCCCCTCGTGAGGAGGGCGCAGAGCCCAGCATCACGGCCTGCAGCCACCAAGCGGGATAGGGAGGAAGGATCTGCACAATGGGCAGCCATGGTACTTGCAGGCGTTCAAGGTTCCGTGCTACCAAGCAGTTTCTGGAGACTGCTTGTGCCCGGTGTGGGAACCTGCACCTTGCTCCGTGCACTGCTCGCCACACCCCATCTCCAGGATTGTCACTGGATCATGCTGAGGCTACCTCAGGTAGCTTAGCCAAAGCTCCTGTCCTTGGTGTTTGGGCCATACCAGGTGCTGCAGCCAGGGTCTGTCCCCACTGCAGGACTCTAACAACAGGGACGGTAGCCTCACTGGTGTCAGGATGCCACCTCCCCATCGTAGTTCACATATTGCAGAGGCCGCATGCTGCTCTGAACTCCAACCTGTTTGTTAGGTCATCTTGACCTTGGTTGCCCATTAGTGCTACCCAAGGGAGGAGTTACGAATGTAAGGCCCAGACTTCAGCTAAACGGAAGTCGGGGTGGAGCCCAAGCATTTACACTTTTAAATCTCCCAACTGGAATCAGTTGTCATAAAGTCCTAGTCAGACCTGTAAATGAGACACGTGGAATGTAGGCACTGTCTTGCTGAAGGTCGCGGCTAAGTCTGTTCCAATGCAGGGACCAGGTTTCGGGTGGTACTGCCCCTGCTGCCGTGTGAGGCAGGCACCCGCAGCCGGTTTGGCAGTGTTGAGGACGGCCCTTGCTGAGAACTGTCCACAGCTGTGCAGGTCTCTTTCCGCTCTTCCTACTCCTTTTGCTTTTCTCGGAAGAGGAGAAATCCATCCCTGTGCTGCAGCCACCTCCACCTGCGACATGAGCTGGGTCATAAACCTGAGGCCAAGCTTCACTGCAGCAACCAAGAAAGCCCCAGGAGCTAGAGATGACCCACGTGTAACCTGTCTCCTGATGCAGTCACTGAGCAGCACCGTCTTAATTTACCATCAGGGTCTGTGTTCTCTGGCGAACCCTGGGGCATAATCTTGTTAAGGTTATGGTTAGCATGATCCTGAGACTTCGGGGAGTCCAGTTATTTCTTGAATATATTAAGCTTAATAATAAAAAAATTCTGAGTTATCCAGGAAACATGAATCTTGAGTAATCCAAGGGGCCCTTATTTATGTATCTTTGCAGAACAGGTATTTAAGATAAGTAAATTGCATCTACTGTGACCATTGTCATAGTCAGAATACATGAAGAAGTGAATGTGAACCCTTGCATAAATTTTTATAAAAATATTTTGTTAATTGGAGTGGGTTGTCATGAAATTGCTGTAATTGTGTACTGCAGTGTCAATTTTACATTGTAATAATTTGGCATAAAATTGCTTTGTTGAATCATGTGAGTGACATCCTTTGTCTTCAGTGTACTTCATAAAGGAGGAATTGATGACTTTTCTAATTTGTCATCAGCCTCAGTGTTTATCAGAAGTAAGAGCAAAGAGGGCAGATGTTTCCAAATTATGTGAAACAGGAAACTGTATACACACTGTCAGGGATTTCTGGAAAGTAAACAATCTATTTCCCATACATATGCGGGAGTGTCAGCATTTTGCCTGGGTTAACAGTGGACACAAAATACTGCGTAGCTTTTTAGCTTAGGTATCAGCTAAAGGTGTTAGTGTGCCTGTGTGCTTCCACAAACTTATGTGACTTCTGCAGTTCGTTTATATTTGATCTGATCTTTTCTCAGTTTCTCAAAACATAAATTACTTTTTTAAATTTGGTATGTAGGTTAGGTTCTTTTAATTGTTTGGAACTGTGTTATCAAAGTAAATGTGTGTGAGTGATCAGAGAAGATAACCAAGTTTGTTGGTTTTGGTATCAGAGACTGAACTGAGAGTCATTAACCACTGAGCCACATCCCCAGCCCTTTTCATTTTTTTATTTTGAGACAGCGTCATGCCAAGTTGTTTAGGGACTTGCTAAGTTGCTGAGGCTGGCTTTGAACTTGCAATCCTCCTGCCTGAGCCTCCCACAGTGGCTGGGATTACAGGGGTACAGCACCGTGCTTCAGGATAACCGTGTTTAGAAACTGAACTCATCTGCTTTGAGGCAGCCACGTTGCTCTAACCTGTTTTCTTTCAGATTAGTGGTCTGGTTGGGCATTCTGCTCTCCGAGAAGACTGTAGTTAAATCAGCTGTATTTTAAAAAAATCTTGTTTCTTTCCATGTGTGGTGGAGTATGCCTGTAATCCTACTGGCTCGGGAAGGTGAGGCAGGAGGATCTCAAGTTCAAAGCCAGTCTCAGCAACTTAATGAGACTCTGAGCAACTTAACGAGACCCTGTCCCAAAACAAAACATTAAAACAACAACAACAAAAGCCAGGCTGGGGATATGGTTCAGTGGTTAGGTTCAATCCCTGCTGTAAAAAAAAAAGTTTTTAATTTTGTACATTAGTGAATTATTCTAGTGAGTTTATGTAGAGTAGATCCTAAGAAAATCAGAAATATGATCACTTTGACCCTGCTATTGTCAAATAGTCTCAAATTCTAATTATTAAATGCTGTTCTTGTATTTCAGAGTCTTGTTCTACATGCATATATTACTGTTCTTTCAGACAATATGTAACCTGCTAAAACATTTTTTCTCAACTTTAAGTTAATGTTAGAACAGTTTTTAATATTCCTACTTATGTCTAAAATGGTGGGAACACGAGGCCTTTTGTCAGGCCTTTTCTCTAGTTGTGTTGAACAGTCGTATTCACTCTAAATAAGAGAGGTTTGTGGAATAAAAATCTTTAGCAAAGTGCGAGGAAACCACACTTTCTGATTCTTTTGGAAAGAACTTGTTTCATTTGGGTGGTGACGATGTAATGAATTGAATATTTATAGCACTTGTTTTATTATTGGGGGAAAGTGCCAATAATTTTATATATTTATATATCTTTATATATTATTATTCAATGACTGTTATTCAGTGATCCTGAAAGTTTGAAAATTGTCACGCATATACCCATATTCCTGTCCTCAGATTCCTGTTTAGAACAATACTTCTCCTTAATGTCTGAGGCAGCAGTAAAATTCAGTTAAGACTGCCTGGAGTGAGTAGGGAGTACCGATGTCTTTAAATACGTGACTTGGAGCATTTTTTTTCTTAAGCAATTCAGTGCTTAAGCTGCTCTTTGAACTTCTGTTCTGTCAGATGGACACTGAAGAGAAACTGGCTAGGAGCTGGTTCAGCGGCTCCAGCGCGTGCCTGGCATGTGCAAGGATGCAGGTTCAAACCCACGCAATGAAGTGTCAGAGGAACGAAGGCCACATGAAAAACTAGATAAAATTTGATTCTGTCTCTCTCTTAAAAAAAGAGAGACTGGTGAGGCTTCACCGTTGAGTGGGAAGCATTTGGAGTGATCTTTTGACTTTTCCTTTGCCAGTTAGGCTCTTTCAGTATCTTATGTGAATTAAATGCTGTCCTTTCACAGTTTATTTCCTTAAATGTTTTCTTAGATCCCATGGGCAAAAATTAAGAATGGTTTCATGTGTAAAGTATTATTTGTGTACAAACGGTGAAGTCTATGTCCTAACAGGACAGGAGCTGTTTGAAAAAAAGTATGCATGGGGCTGGAGCGGTGGCTTGGCAGTTACGGCGCTTGCCCAGCATGCTCAAGTACACCCGTTCAAACCCCAGCACCCACGTACACAACTAAGTGTCAGAGCAATGAAAGCCATGTGCAAAACTCTAAATAAATAAATATTGATTCTCTCACTGTCCTTCTCTCTTTAAAAAAAAAAAAGTATACACACATTGAAAGAAAAGTATGCTCTCTTCACTCTTCAGCAACCGTGTTGATGATTCTGGGGATGCGTCCAGGGCGCTGGCCACGCTGCTCCACGCAGGTCTTTGCCCAGTGCTCACCACGGCAGCCACTGACAAGCCAGCATCACTGAAGGAACGTAGCACCGTCCTGTGTTGATGCTGAGCGCAGGGACGGTTCTGCCCGGGCGTGCGGGGAGGGATGTAGCACAACTTACAAGCCCCAGGATCTGAGCATTGTGTTCTTTTCCTTCTCGATTTTTCATAGCTGAGAAGGATATATTTTAAAGTATGCTTGTGTCCTTAGTATTGAAAGAGTTGTCTTGGCTGATCTGACATGCAATAGTTGGATTATTTTCAAAAATACAGATGCTTAAGAATGTCATTGCATCTTTCAAGGAGTGGAAAGTCAGATGTGCCTTACATCACACATGGTGTACAGGTGGAGCATGCCTGGGTCCAGGTTTGAAGAGCTGGAGGGGCTTAGTCAGGCAGCCGCTGACAGAATGTTCACATCTCTCCTATAGAAATGAATGTTTTAATCTGCCGAAGCTGGGAAATGCCAAACGTGCTGCCTTACAGATCGGTTTGTAAGACAAGGGTGGCTGTCACACATTTTGTCAAAGCAAACACAGAAGCAGACAGGGGTGGCCGTCTGTGATCACAGATCTGGGAGACGCCATTTGGAAAGGCAGAAAGGGAACCAGCCCGCACACTTGCGTTTGGAGCTGAGGTGAACTTGAGGCTTGATAAAGAAGCCAGCAAGTCATTCTCTCGCCTTTGTGTGCCTTCTGGGAAACGAGCGAGTCTGGGTGAACCCTTGTCAGGGACAGGTAGGATTCCTAGTGGAACTGGTTGGTGTACTTCAGTATCCTGCCTCATAGATGTCTGTTCCCCGTTCTGCAGATACAGCACTGGCCTGAGATCTGTGAGCCTGGCTTGTTTCTGACTGTCGCACGTAGCTCTGTGGCCTTTGCAGGGCAGCCTTCTTTGCAGCAGGTCACAGCTTGAAATGTGGGGTGATGCTGTCTGTGGGTTCAGGGGGCTGGAAGAGCCTGCTTTGTCACATGTGATGTTGAGGGTATGTGAGTGTAAAATATTCAAAGCAGGAGCTGTGCAGGTGCCGTGAGTGGTGGAAGCACCTGTCCCCCTGCCCCCCTGTGCTTTGTGGCTGGGACTTGTCAGGTCCAGGTAACCTACGCTAGACCCCTGCACTGGAAGGTGCTGAGCTGGTGAGAGAGGAGCGGGGAGCTGCACAGGCGTCTGTATGAATTTACCTCACACGATGTTAATCCCTGGCTCCTTCTAAACCTCCAAACTCGCACTTGAAAAGGACAAAAACTTCTTTTTTGATTCTGGTGGAATGTGTGGCAGTGAAGCATTTGTCCTTTCTCAATTTTTTAAGATAATCAATTTTGTTTATTTTCCATCTGGCCTTTGTTTCTCCAACACTTAGTTGTGTATGTGGTGCTGGGGTTGAACCCAGTCCTTGCCCAAGCCCTGCTTGAGCTCCAACTGCTGAGCCACCGCACCAACTCTCCTCTCTCAATCTTATAGTTGAGAAGGAGAAACGAGGGACAGCGACTGATGCAGTGGGTTAACGTGTAATTGCAAACTAGAACAATCGCCACAAAACGTCGAGCCTTCCCTTGTATTCTTTTGAGCCGGGTCTGCTGAGATCTTTTGCCCATTTTTGATTGGATTACTACTTCTTCTGTTAAGTTTTTTGAGTGCTTTATATAGGGTGCATACTAGTCCCTCTCCGAGATTCTCCCCCAGTGTCTAGGTTGTATCTTCACTTTAATCTTCTGTAGGTGGATATCCCCTTTGCCCAGCACTGTTAAAGAGGCTGTCTTTTCTCCAACATGTGTTTTTGACTCCTTAGTTGAGAATCAGACAGCTGTAGATATGTGGGTTTCTTCCTGGGTGTGCTGTGTGTCTGTTTTTATGCTGTTACAGTGCTGTTGTTACTGTGGCTCTATATGTTTTGAAATCAGGTGTTGTGCCGCCAGTGTTGTTCCTTATGCTCAGGATTGCTTTAGCTATTCAGGGTCTTTGTGCTGCCGTATGAATTTCAGGGTTATTTTTTCCCCAGTTCTTTGAGGAATATCATCGGTTTTTTCATGGGGATTTCATTGATGTGTAGATTCCTTTTGGTAATATGGCCACTTTAATATTATTAATTCAGGCTGGAGTGATAGCGGTTGGAGCACTTGCCTGGCATGCATAAGGACCCAGGTTCAAATCCCAGTACCTCATACACAGCTGAGTGTTGGAGAAACAAAGCCAGAAGGAAAAATAAATAAAACTGATTTTCTCTTTCTCTCTCCCGTAAAAAAAAAAAAAACAAAAAAACAAAGCAATACAGTATTAATTCTGCCTATCCATGAACATGGGAGGCCTTTCCTTTTTCTAGTGTCTTCCTTCAGTGTGCTGTGACTTTCACTGCAGCTTTGATCGTGAGTGCACCCTTACCTTGCGTAATGGATCAGGGGAGTGCATCGTGTTTTCTTCTGTGGCGAAGGCATTAGTGGTGAAGAGCCTGGTTCCTGCAGTGCCAGGTGTGGGCTGACAGGTCACGTAGCTGCCCTACCCAAGTACAATGACAATAACTTGGGATGAGGCCATTTGGTCTGCAGAACCAAGCTCAAATTCCTTTCAGCCCATATGATGAGGTCAGTCACATTAAAGGATAGAAAGAACTTAAATAACCAGGTTCCACTCGCCGTTGAAAATCATAACTGGCTGTGGTCTTGAACCCGTGCGCTTTCTTAATGTCCTCACTTTGATCACGAGTGCAGAATATTTTAAGCCTTGGAAGTGTCGGTGTGAAGATGGAGGCGTGGTCTGATGTCCTCGTGGAGTAGCTACGGAGTGCCAAAATGTGTATGGTGATAATCGTAGCCCACGGGACAGCTCCTCTCAGAAAGCCAGATGGGAAATAAAGGACAAGTTTTAGAGATGCAAATTGAAGGGAAACTTGTCCTAGATACACGACGACTTCTGTCGCATGGGATTTCCCTGTGTCCTGTGCTGCTCTCGATGTTGGTGGTGCGTTCTCAGAGCCTCAGGTACATTGATGCTGGGCGTAGGATCCGGGCCTCTCACCAGTGTTCCAGGGTCACTGTCCCTGTGCCTCTTGCACCTCTGTAGAGGGTGACAGGTGTGGCAGTGCGGGAACTGCACTTCTCTGCTGTCAGGAGCAGATGTCACAGTGCTCGGGGCTGGAACTGGCTCTGCTGCTTCCTGGTTTCCCCATCTTACAGTTGAATGATGCTCAAAGAGAAGCCGTGTGTGCAGCTGGAACTTCGAAACCCACGGGTCCCAAGCGGAGATGTTGCTGCCCCGTGTTTCTGTGTTGTGTGTTTCGTAGGACTCTTGCCACGTCCTAGCTCACGGATTCTTTCCTCTGCTGCGTCTAGTCTGCCAATGAGTGCCTGGAAGCTCTTCTTAGTTTCTGATAGTGTTTGGATTTCTGTTAGAAACTTCTCAGAGTTTCCATCTCTCGGCTTTCATTACCCGTCTCTTGTTCAAGTTGCCTACTTTCTCATCAGAGCTTGCAGCGAATTAATCACAGCTGTTTTAATTATTACAGCTGGAATTATTCATGATTATTATTAATATTAATTAATTTTAATAATTAATAATAATTATTAATGATTCCCACATTCCTGATCTGTTTCTTCAAACTTTACTTTTGCCTTGTGATTTTTTGTTGAGAGGCAGACGTGACGTCCCGGGTGAACCTGCCGCATAGGACCTCTGGTGAGTGGGTCGTGAGTGATCTGGTGAGGTGTGAATGGAGGCCCCGTCCACAGTGCTCTGCATCAGCACTCAGTGAGCCCTCTGCCTCCTCGTTTCCCCTTCCAGCCCAGATCATTCTGCAGCAGTGGGCTCTGGTGGAGGAGCCACGGCTACTTCCCGTCCCTCTGAAAGCAGGGGAGGTCCTCCTGGGCTTACCTGGGGCTTGCCCACCCTGGCCCCTGCGATTGTCCCTCTGGTTTGTCTCCCTGCGTGGCCCTGGCTCCTGTGACGGTGTCTGTTCGTGCCTTCTGCCCAGGCAAGGTGAGATTCTCTACCCACCAGTCGTGCCGGTGTTTGAGGTTCTGAGAATTTTGTAATAGAAATGCAAAGCACTGTCAGAGGAGCTAAGAGCTTCAGGGTTGATTGTTCCACGTGTCCGGCTTTTCACCGTGGCCAGGCTGCAGTGCTTACTTCCAGGCTGCTGCTGTGCCTGACTTGAAACCAGAAGTTGGTACTTCACAGGACTGAGAATTTTAAAGAGAGAGGGACAGTGAGAGAAAGAATCAGTTTTATTTAGCTTTTCATGTGGCTTTACATGGTGCTGGGGTCTGAACTTGTGTCCTTGCGTATGCCAGGCAAGTGCTGCAGCTGCTGAGCCACCGCTCCAGCCCCATGGACTGAGAAGTTCTAAGCTGAGTCACTCCTAAGTTCTCAAAGCACCTTCGATACGTTAGTTGGCTTCCGGGCTGCCGCCTGGAGTCCACTAATGGGAGTCTGGTGATAGGTGTCGAGAGCCCCCTTACTTTGATCCATGTTGGGGCCCAGTGGGGTCTGGTAGAGGGAAACACTCCTTTGAGCCAGGCAGGGTCATGGAGGGTGGGCCATCAGGTCTGTGGCTTCCCTCTGAACGCCTTCCAATTCACTTCTCAGTTCCTCCAGAGGCCTCCCCTGAGGGGAGGGGAGCCTGTCCGAGGCATTGGGGAACTGGGGGAGGTGTGGAGGAGTAACCTGAGAAACCGGGGAGAAGGATAAGGAGGGGGAGGCCCAGGAACTCAGCTTCCTCTGGGGGTGGTGGAATCACCGGAGGAGCATTTGGGAGTTTAGGAGGTGCAGGGGCAGGGCCCTGTTGGGAAGAAGAGTTAGGTTCTTTTGAACATACTTCGAGACAAGTTTTTAGCCAAGAAGGTCTCAGTTAGCAATTCAATCCAGGCTGATGCCAGTGTCCAGGTCGCCTGGTAATGACATTTGTGAACCTGGTAGGCAGAACCGAGGTCTGTGACTCCCTCCGCTAGCCATCCAACAGCAGTCATCACATGGTTAGAGAAAACGCAAGGCGCTAAAAGCAAAAATAACTGGAGTAAAATTATCAAAAGTTAGGTCAAAACATTAAGCAGAAATCCTGCGACTTAGAGGTCACCAAGCTGGTAGCCCACAGGACAGGTCAGGGCCACAAGAATGCTTTGTTTGGCTAACACCCAATTTCTGGCTTCTTGTGACAGTGCAAAGACTTGTCCCTCTTTGCCTGTATTCCTGGGTGACCTGACTGGTCCTGTTCCCTTGTAAGGGATCATGAATCTCCTGTTCTCCACATGGAATCGAGTTGGATTAAAATGTTGATATGAAAAAATAAAATCGGAAAGTTTATGGAAGGAACTGCAATATCTTTGATATTGTTTGGGACAGGTTTCCTACACATGATTCCAAATACTAGACCTCATACATTGAAATTTTATTTTCATCAGAAGTAAGCATTCTTACTAGTTCCATTTTTAAAGCAGAAAATATTCAAACTAACAAATGAGGCAGCCTCAGCCCCAGCCAAGAACATCTTCGCAGCTCTTCCAACTTGGCTGCAAAGCTCTGTCACCTGGGCTCACCTTCCCGCCAAAGATGGCCACATCGCAGCGGGGGGGGGGGGGGGG
>PVKS010023976.1:0-31670 GCA_004027875.1 Aplodontia rufa | reverse complement strand
AATCCAGATAAGATATAATGCTATACAACATAATCCTTTTTTAGAGATATGGGTGGAAGGGGAAGGGAGGGATAAGGGTGGGTAATTGGGGGGGGGTTCTCCTGGGGGTAATTGTAATATCCAGAATCTATACACATTTGATATTATTTTGTTAAAAACTTGTATGGTTGTTCAAAAATAAAAAATTTAAAAAAATAATATTCAGCCATAAAACAAATGAAATCCTGTAATTTCAACAACATGGATGGAAATGGAGAACATTATGTTGAGTCAATCTAACCAGATGCAGAAATATAAATAGCAAATATTCTCGTACATTTATGGAAGCAAATATATCAGCCTGATAGAAGTATAGGGTGGATTGGTGCTCAGTAAAGATGGGCAAGGTTAGGAGGGAGAGAGCATGTAAAGAAATTAAGGAGAACTTTCAGGGACCTGGAAGGATGCAGGAGAATGAGGGGATGTGAGTAGGGGTTGAGGATGGAAAAAACATGGATCACCATGATCAATATATGATGCATACATGTTTGGGAAATGACAGTGAATCCCATTAATTTATACACTTAACATATGCTAATATTTACAAAAATCAAACATGTTTTCAGTAGTTCAATTATGAAAAAAGCTGAATCAATTACTTTAAAAAGGAATAATAGAATAAGAATATACAACTTCTTGAACAGTAGCTGGTGGTTAAATCATAAATCTAATCCTATATTGTTTTATAAAATAAAATCCTCTGATACTACCTTTGAATTTATCATTTAAAATTAAAGTATTAATTGCATTGTTTTTTTGAAAACGTGTCACTTCATTTCTTATTGACCTTAATGTAAGACTTTTAATTATAAAATTTTTAATAAGCAGATATCTGTGGTATATACTATTATATTTCAATTGATTATTAATTATTGATAAAATAATATATTTCAAAGATCTAGGTACTAACTTCCTTCCCAACATTTTCTAGATAGAAGCAAATGCCCTTGTTAATCTTTTATTTTACTTAAAATGTACATAACCTGAAGTATTCATATGTGAAATGCATAATGCAATCAAAACCGTTTGAGATGTTGAAAATTTCAGGTAACCTAGATATTTCCCTTATGTGACTTTCCACTCACTTCCCACCATAATAAGCAACATCTAATCTGATTCATTTACACTGCAGTATAATTTTGTCACTTCCTCATTTTAAAGAAATGCAATTACTTCCCATTGACTCTCTTCATTTATAATTATTGAATGCACTGTAGTGCATCTTATTTCATTTCTGAATAGTGTTCTGTTGTCCATTTCAATGATAAATTATATTCTAAGCTATTGTTACACTTTCAACTTATTTCAGGGTTTTGTCTATTATGAATAAAACTGCTGCAAATAGCTGTGTTTCTAGCATTTTAACTCAATATAATTTGTGTTTCTGTGTTCCTTCTGCTGGGCACTTGGTTGGGTTCCTTTTTGGGGCTACAGGAATAACTTTGCAATAAGCGTTCCTGTACAAGATTATGGATGGACAAATGTTTCACATTCTTGGCTAAATATCTAGGAATGAAATTACTGGGTCATAGATTAGGTTTATCTTTATTTTAAAACTCCCTGTCAGAATACTTTCCAAAGTGTCCCAACTATTTCAAAATCTTACAAGAAAAACAGAAAATTTTAATCGTTTTTTTTAACATTTCCAACATATTGTGTCTATATCTTTTATTTCTGCCTCCTACTATGTAAAACTATGATGACTATACCTTGTTATGGGTTCCTTAATGTCTAATGCTGTTGTGTACCTATTAATCTGCTCATTAACCATTCTTCTATCTTTGCTAAACTGTCTTAGATTGTGGTTTTTTTATTGTGCTCTATATTTGATATTTTGTTTTTACTTTTAATGATGGATTTTTGAGATTTTTGTTATAGTTTCAAATAAAATCTTCACTGAGTTTGATATGCTGTGGGTATTATCTCTGACTCCTTGGCTAGTGCTTCATTTTATCAGTTGTATCTTTTGAGGATCAGATGCTTTAATTTTAATGATGTTGATTTAGCAAATTTTCTTTATAGTTAATGATTTAGGTATTCTCATTAAAATCCTTCCTTACATGACGAATTTCTTTGATGAGATTTGGAAGTTTAATAGTTTTCAGCATTTAGTTTTATAATTCATGCTTAATTAGCTTCAAGTCTGGCATGTGGTAGGATTCAATACTTATTTATTTTATATATCATTTTGTCACCATTGAACTACCTGAGCACATTTGTTAAAAATTAATATTGAATTATATTTAGTTTCTCTTTTCTGTTTCACTGATGTATTTTACTTTTCTTTCACAAATACCACACTTTCTTGGTTATTGGAGCATACAGTAATTGCTTGAAATCAAGTTTATTTATTTTTAATATTGTTTAGCTATTCTAGGTCTTTTAAAGTATCATGCAAGTATTGTAATCTTGTCCATTTTACAAAGTAAATGTTCAATTTTGCTTGTCAATACATTAAATTTATAGACAAGTTTGTTGAAAATTAACCTAAAATATTGACTATTTCAAAACACCAACTAAACTTTGTGTTTATTCAGTTTTCTGAAATATCTCCTTTTAATAATTTGAAGAGTTCTGGTAATGTTCTTTCTAGTCTTTTGAATAATATAGTCTCACAATTTTTACACTTTTGATTTTAAAAATAATTGCCCCCTGAAAATAATTTATGAGTTTTACTTATAGTATTTGAAATGTATTTTTATATTGATGTGATAACCTCCAAATTTGCTAAATTCACGTCTTAGTTCTAGTAGATTTTGCAGAAATTGGAGGGTTATCTACTTAATCAGCAGTATCACTTGCCAAAATGTCAGTTGTATGTATTTCCTTTACGTTGTCTTGACTGACTTCTTGCCTGATAGAAATAGCTGGGAGGTTTTCTAGCATCATATTGTATAGACTTGATGATGGTTATAATCCTTGTTGCATTTCCTATTTTAAGACTTAAGAGTTTAGTATTGATGAATAAGTGAAGGAATAGTTGAGGTTCAGGTAGCTAACATTTTTCTAATTGAATTTTCCTGATTTGTTCAGTTTTCATTAAGAACACTATTACATTTTGTCGCATGATTTTTCTCTACCTAATCTTTAATTCTGTTAAATGGGAAGATTTACATGACTGTTTTTTTTTAAACAAAATGAAATGATTTGATGGTTAGTATACAATTGTTAATGACACATTATCAGCTTAATATATAGCTGTTTGATTTAATAATATTTTGTTAAGTACTTATTGTCTGTTTTCATAAGAGATAGCTTTTATCTTTTTCTTATTCCTCTTCCATATTCTTCCCCTCCTCTCTCTTTCACTGTATCTTACGTTAGGTACCAGGGTCATTATATCTTCACAGCAGTACAAGATATAATTCCTTTTTCATTCTAATGTTTCCAAAATATGTGCTTTCTTATATTGCTATGTTGTGCTGGTACACTGCCAATATGGGGAATTAAAAAAAATAGTTATAAGTTGTTCAAGAATTCAATAATCTGGAAACCTGCAGATCATGACAGTTACAGCCATACTAATCATTTTGGAAATCATTAGATAGAATAATTCTTCATTATTTTGTAAAGTTGATTTAAGACTAGCATTAATTTGTTCTTAAACATATGATAAAATCTACCTGTGCAACCATCTGTGACTGAAGTTGTGGGATGTTTCCATTATTCATTTAAATCATTGAAAAAAAATCATTGTTAGACATGGAAGTCTTCATCTTTTCCATTCTTCATGTGTCAATTTTCCTTAGTTGAGTTTTTCAAAATATTAATGTCTTTATAAAGTTTGTCTGATTTGTGCATAAGTTTCATTATAACATCCCGTATCATTTCAATAACTCTAGCATCTGAGAAATCTCTCTGTTCATTCTGAATAATGAAAATTTCCATCTCACTCCTTTAGTTAAGAGTAGTCTTGTTAAAGAATTATAAGTTTTATTAAACTTTCAAAGAGAAAATTTTGTTGATTTCATTTGAACTGCATATTATCTTATCCAGTCATATTTTTTGTTTGCTTATTTCTACTCAACCTTGGGTTTAATTTCTATGTGTGTTCCTCTCTTAAGAAAAAACTTAGAGCATCAATTTTAAAACTTCCTTCTTTTCCATTTACTTTCCATAAGTCCAATTATTTTAGTGGTTTTAGAAAAAGGGACACTAGTAAGAATTACTCTTACACTGTCAAATGTGGAGCAATTTTTATTCACCTGTCTTTTTAAATTTTTCTTAGATTGTACCACTATTATAGCTATAACAAACAATCAAATGCCAAAAACTCCTGCTGAAAAGTGGAGTAATTCATTTAATTATCAATTATTTCAGTAGTGCAAATATGTAGTGCAATATACATTTCTGAAAAACTGGGATATCCTTATACAAACATGGGGCTCTCACCCGTGACAGGTGGGGATACTGTATACTAACAAGGGTAGAAGTAGGATTTCACTTGTGCAGATTGTATCAAATACTAATTCAATATGAAAAAAGTATGCTTTGAATGTTTTATGTGATTTACAAGATCTTTATGATATATTTGTTGTATATGTACTCAAAGCCAAGTGATGCTTAAATTAAAATTGCAGAATTATTTATAATACTTTATAATTCTTTTTACTCACAAAATTGTGTTGCTAGCTAGATAAATCTACCAGTTGAAGTTATAACAATAACACCATGCCACCATAACAAAAACCAAGTGAGAATTAATATTTCTTAGCCAGAATCTTCAAATATTTCAATGACTTTCAAAAATAAATAATATTATTTTCTCTAAGGAAAGAATATTTTAAGTAGCAGCACAAGATTTGATTAATTTGGACATGTTCAATTCTAATTAAGAACATTTGTCATTGGTAACCTGATTCCTTTTCTTGTAATTGCCACTGCATAAAAATGTCTGATCAACATAAATGTTTGATTAGCAAAAGATTTTATTACTCATAGTAATGCATAACATAACTGGCTCTGTATGCAGAAGATGGTGTTTTTAGTGAGTACTATAGTTGCATACTGAAACGTTAATTAAAACGGAAGTAGTAAACTTCAGTTTCAGTTACTTAATTATGGAATTAAAACAATATAAAACTAAATAATTTGCCACTTCCACTTTCACTAGTATCATGATATGATATGCAAATGATTTCCAAAATGATTAGTATGGCTCTGTCATGATCTGCAGATATCCAGATTATTGAATTCTTGAACAATTTATAACTATTTTTTTTAATTCCCCATATTGGCAGTGTACCAGCACAACATAGAGATATAGAAAGTACTTATTTTGGAAATATTAGAATGAAAAAGGTTATTGTCCTTCTTTCTTTCAAAATTGCTATTGTATTGAAACAAATCTTTGAGATGTATTTACTTTGATTTGTTTTCAAATTGTTCTTAAACGTTCATAAAGATCATAACATATAGCATACCTCTGAATAATGCTTTGTAAGGCAAATGCTTTGAAAGTTGGCTAAGGGAAATCTTATGTCAGAATCTACTGTTTTCGGGGCTGAAGCGGTGCCTGGCAAGCACGAGGACCAGGGTTCAAACCCCAGCACCAAGTATACAACAGAGTGTTGGAGCAACTACGGGCATGTGAAAAACTAAATAAAGTTGTTTCTCTCTTTTTCTGTCTCTCTCACTGTCCCTCTATCTTTGAGAAAAAAAAAGATAAAAAAAAGATAAAAAAAGAATCTACTGTTTTCAATCGCTGCGTGAAACAATACTTGTAACAGATTACATTTAAAACAACCATATATTTTTCTGCCCAAAACAATGTGATTTTTCCGATGAATTACTAAGATGTAAAAAAAATTAAAGTGATGTGCAATTCAACAGCAAAATAATTATATGGTTGACTATATATACAAATTAGATGCACTCAATTACATTATGTATTCCATAACGTTTTAGGTTGTCTAATGCACTGGTACAAACAGGTTTTAAACAATTAATCTAAAAATGCCTTGTATCTCTATTTACCTCATAAACTAATACACGACTATGTTCAAACAGAAACTATATTTACATAAAATTTCATTAGGACAGATAAAATGGAAAGTCAAAGTCTTTAGAAAATAGGTAGGAAAATACATTTTTGTCTTTCAACTTTGTTAAAACATCAAGTTTTATTATAACAGGATACTTGTGTTAGTGTTTCCTATTACTTTACATGCCCTGAGGTTACAACAGCTTCCATCAATGAATGTGTGGGCAAAATACAAATGCCCAAGGCACTGTAGGTACTTATAAAAATGTTTTAAGACTCCAGGTTAGATCCCACAGCACCCATGTAGTGGTATTGTAACCTTATAGTTTTTACAACATGGGAGCAGGGTTGGTTGGTGTGACCAGTAGAATATGACCAAGCAATGGTATGCCACTTTTGAGATTAGATTGTAAAGCCCATGGGCTATTTCTCCAGCTCTTACATTTACCTACTCACTGTGTGGGAAACCATATCACAAATAGGTTTAAGGAGAGATCAATGTGAGGAACAAAGCTTTCCTTCCAACAGACGCATGAATGGGCTGGTAAGCAGATTTTTCTGTCACACTTGAATGCAGAGGGGAGTACATCACGCACAGAAGCTGGGATTAAACCTGGTGAGTGACCTTGAGCCAGACCACAGACCTGAGTCACTCTTGAACTCTTGACCTTCAAAGAGTGTGCAAGATATTAAATGTTTGTAGTTTGAAGCTACTAAATTTTAAGGTTCTTTGTTAAACAGTAACATATAATGAATATTGGAGGTAAAAAGTTTTTTAAATAATTTGGTACCAATGTATTTTTATCATTGATTATTCAGTGTATTTGTCTTTCTATCAGACATGTATGAGGAAATTGAGGTACTATTATCCATTACAGGTTTGTACATGCTTTCATGGGATTTTATGTTTGAGGGTAATCCTGGAATATGTTTTTATGTACACATCTGATAATTCTGGAAAAATATCAGTGTTGGTAACATTAATAACACCCAACATTGGCTTAAAATAGTCCTCTATTCTAACATCAAGCACTGTTCCTTAATAACGCAGCCTCTGAAGATAAGACATTGGCTATTGGTAAACTGCCCATTCTACATGTTCTTTTTGTCATTTATTTATAGATACTTATGAAAACATTGAAATTTTAGTGTATAGCCTGAGATTTAGATTAATACCACTCCTTTAGTAGTTCTATTCTAGAAGTTTTGGGTGTCTTTTCAAGTTAAAATTATTCTCTCAAGCCCTCATCTAACATGTTTTCAAAACATGTGAAAGTGTCTAATATTTGACAAAGAAGAAAAAAAAATAGCAAGAAAGAAAGATGGTTTGTTCAACAAATGGTGCTGGACAAACTAGACATATGCAGACAATTGAAATTAGATCCTTACCTCTCACCCTGCACAAAAATCAAATCAAAATGTATCACAGAATTAGGAGTTAAACCAGGAACTACATACTTATTGGAAGAAAAAATAGGATAATACTCCACTGCATCAGTGTAGGGAACTCCTTCCTTAATAAGACCCCTTTAGTGCAAGAATTAAAATCAAGAATCAATGAGTGGAATGACGTCAACCTGAAAAGCTTCTGTACACCTAAGGAATTAGTCAAGAGTTTCAGGAGAGAACCTACAGAGTGGGAGAAAATCATGGCCTGCTACAATTTTGACAAGCAACTAATATCCAGAATATACAAAGAACTCAAAAAAACTTAGCATCAAAACCATAAACAATCCAATCAATAAATGGGTTATGGAATTAACAGAATTTTCTCAACATAGTAAATTCAAAACACAAATAAATATATGAGAATATATTCTACATCACTAGCAATCAGAGAAATGCAAATCAAAACTGCTCTGAGATTTTACCTCAGTCCAGTCAAAGTGGCAAAAATGAAGAATATGTACAATAATAGATACTGGAAGGGTTGTGGGGAGAAAGTAACACTAGCACACTGTTAGTGGAAATGTAGAGTTTTATAGCCACTCTAGACAGCAGTGTGGAGATTCCTCAAAAATTAGGGATGGATCCACCATACAACCCAGATGAACCTGGGTATATTCCCACAAAACTACAATTAGCACATTACAGAGAGAGCAAAATCAATGTTCATAGCAGCTCAATTTACAATAGCTGAACTATGGAACCAAGCCAGATCCCCCTCGTCGGATAAGTGGATTAAAAAACTGTGGTATATATAAATCTATATAATATATAAAGGAAATCTACTCTGCTATTAGAGAGAATGATATAAAGATATCATGGCATTTGGAACTAAATTGATGGAAACGGAAAAAATCATGCTGAGTGTAATATTCCCATAACAGAGACTTAAGAGTCTAATATTTTCTCTGATATGTGGAGGCTAGAGTAAAATCTAAGATAGGATGAAATTTAGCTAAGTTTAAATTTCACGTAAGCCAAGGGTACCATAACTATCAAGGTCAGGGGAGGAGGGAGAGAGGGAAAGGAGGGAAATGGGAGATTAGCAACAGAACTGGGAACACTAAACCCCCATGAGAAGCCAAACTATCAACAAGTACTCAGAGAAATTCAAAAATTTCAAAAACTAATATCCATGTATATGCTCATTTCTGTCTATAGCATGGGGATATTACATAGGAGATATAAGATAAGGGTATGATGAAGATGGGGAGACACTGGACTAGGATTGGCCTCAACTTACATTGCCAATATCTGTGTATGAATAAATATAAAACAACAATTTCCTCAAATACGTAAGATTATGTTGAACAAATAAAAAATAAAAATTTCTGACATTTGATGATAGGCACAAGATATGTTGAAAGCAGTAAGTAGTGCTAATCTACTTGACTCTGGGTATCTGAACTTGGAGAAATGCACACATTAATATGAGAAAAAAATTTTTTGGTACTGGGTATTGAATCCAGAGGTGTTTTACCACCAAGCTACTTCCCCAATCTCTTTATTTTTTGTTTTGATACAGAGTTTCACTAAGTTGCCTAGGACCTCACTAAGTTGCTGAGGCTGGCTTTGAACTTGTGATCCTCTTGCCTTAGCCTCCCAACCTGCTGGGATTACAGGTGTGCACCACTGTATCCAACTGAGAAAAAATTCTGTAACTATTTTTGCTTTTGACTTATCAGCATTAGTTTCATGCTTTCACCATAGTCTTTTTCTGGTCATCTCATCAAGTGATAAAACTCATGTAGAAAATATTAAGATATATCATAAACTAATATTTTTGTAAAAATATTGACAACTATATCCTAAGGCAATATTTTAAATGGCTATTGTTTATAATTTAAAGTAGTAAGACTTTTGTCACTTTGACTTTGTTAATTAGTTTTATATCTAATACAATGAGTTTAACAGTTTCACTGGTTTTTAATTAGTTTAAATTGACATAAATAGATCATAGAGAATTTAATGAATTTATATTATACTTAAGCTTTTTTTGTTTGTTTGTTTTTAGTACTGAGCATTAAATTCAGGGATGGTATACCACTCAGCTGAGCTATGTTCCCAACCCTTTCTATTTTTTTTTTTTTTTTATTTTGAGGTATCGAACTTGCAATCCTCATGCTTCAGTCTCCCAAGTAGCTGGGACTGCAGGTTTGTCCCACTGACTGTATTAGAAATAATAAATATGAAAAGGTTAATTCTAGTTGTTTTTAATTTGCATTCATTCATTTTGTCACACATTTTCTAATTATTAGTGGTATGGATTAAATTACATTACAGACACACTTTCAATATTAAATTTTAACTTTAGGAACACATGACTTTAGCATAGTTTCAGATTTACATAAAAGTTGTGAGATAATACAGAGTTCTTATAGCCCCTCATTCATGTTCTTCTAACATTAACATGCTATTTTGGTATATCCTCTGTATGTGTATGTGCATGTGTGTTTGTGTGTGTGTGTGTGTGTGTGCGCTTTTGTATAGTCACAATAAGTGCGTTATATTTATCAGCATGAGAAAACCAATGCTGGTGCATTACTGTTAATTAAACTCAAAAGTTTATTTGATTTCTTTAGTTTTCACATCATACATTTTTCTGATGTACTGTTCCATCCATTACATTTTGTTGTCATGCATTTTTAGACTCTTCTTGACATTTTGATGAGCGTTAGTCAGACATTTTGTAGTAATTTCCTCAATTGATTTTTTTTTTATATTTTCCTTATGGTTATACTGAGGTTACACATTTTGGCAATGAAAAATGAAATTTTGAATGATTATATATTTGAAATTCTTTAGTTACATCCTTTTTCAAAAATATGAAATGTAGTATAAATTCTGTATATTTATGGAATATAGCATTTCTGACATTTGATGATAGGCACAAGATATGTTGAAAGCAGCAATTTATCATTTATTTTATTTATTTATTTTTTAAGAGAGTGGGACAGTGAGAGAGAGAGAGAATCAATCTTATTTAGTTTTTCATGAGGCTTTTGTTACTCCAACACTTCGTTGTGTACATGGGGCTGGGATTCGAACCCACGTCCTTGCACCTGCAAGGCAAGTCCCTACTCATCTATTTTATAAAGATGAGTAAAAACCACAATTTTATAAAGAATAGTGTAGATAGATGACACATAGATAACAATGTGCACAGAATTATATCTATAGTGAAATTTAATCCTTTTCTGTTCATTTTAATGCAATGGACTTTGCTGGTAATTGGTAATATAAAGGCATCATTAAGCAGTACATTAGGACATCCTGATTCACTCCTCTAGATTTCAGGCTTACAAGGCCATTGCATTCTTAATGACCCTAAGCAATGGAGGCAGAAGTTTTCCTCTCAAAGGAGAGTTCCAGAGTAGAGTTGTTTTCTTTGATTTATATGCTAACTAGACTTGTAGTTAAGTACCAAATTCAAATGATAAATCTGGAAAAACAGGTTGCATGACTACTTTGGCTTTGGCCATCATTCCTGAGGAGAAGTCCAATCCAATTGCCAGTTTCAATTAAAGATTCACGTTAAAATTTTCTATGATCCAAAAGCACAATCTTATGGTGGCAAGACACAAAAATTGAACCCTCCAAGATGTGTCCATGTCTGAGGATACAATAAGTGAGAAATACAGAGGGAGATTGTTCAATGCGCAGATTATCCACAGCCTCACTTCCTTGCTTTTCGGCCATCCCAAGTCCTTGGACTCCAAAGGAAGGTTGATTTTCCAAATTTGTGTTCTCAACTAACTTAAATTAATTTCATCCAAATACTAAACAAAATTACTTGATTATTTATTAATCAATATGAACACATCCATTCATGATTCAATCAGCAAGAAGAAAACAAAGGAACAGCACTTTGCTATTTCAAGTTTAGGACTAAAAAGTAGCGAACTTTAAGTTTCCATTACACTGTTTTGCTCAACTGCCTTGGTTTATTTGCCATTTCTCTGTTCTATTTTATAACAACTTTCCGCATTGTTTTGTATTTGTTCTGAATGTTTTTTATTACTCTGCTTTATTGAAGAAACTTAAAGGTGCGAGATCAGGGTCCCTGAAAGCAAAAAGGCTCTCACCAGTCTGAACTATATCATGGTTATAAACAAAGAGCAAACCATTTCAAAGATTTTCATTAAAAATTATAGGAGGTAAAAAATTTTACTTGTTTTAACTCATTTCTTTGGAATTGTGCTGATGGGGCTATATATAAACTTCAAATGTCTTAGCTTTGGAAACTCAAAATATTTTATATGATGCTGGGTTAAAAGGAGGATTAAGAACAAAATACCTGTGAAAATTTTATGAATTTTCTAATTATAAAAATGTTATTTCCAAACATTACATTTGGATTATTATGGATAAAGTTAGGATATGTTTGGGAAAACATTAAATAATATGGAGCATAAGTATCTTATAGATTTTGAAATTTGATCTTCCTCAATTCAACCATGTTCAAAATGGGAGCAATATTGCATGAGTAATACATTACTTTATAAGCAACCTTATTATTCTGTAACATTCTTTTCTCAGGTTGCTCTTCTGCCACTTTTCCATTTATTTTTTTAAAATGATTTCTAAAAATGTTTGCTTTTCATTACATATCTATGGCATGACAGGTTTTTTTTATATATTCTCCTCCTTTTTTTTGTTTATCAAGTTGTATTTATTTCCTTAAGTTTGAATTTAACAAATAATCAACTTATTCCTCACCTATATTTCTAAGTGTCCACACTGTGCCACTTATTTTGAATTAATTCATAGGCTCAGAGTTGTATATTTATATAAATATTTATCTTGAGTCCTTGTTACAGAAAATGTTGTGTAGCTGTGCATATATTAAACTCTTAACTTTTAGTATTAGTTTTGCTCTATGAGGATCTGTTGATAAATTGATTATGTATTACCAAACTTCGCAATTTATTCCACAGAAGTAAGCTAAGGAATGAAAACTTTTGAAAACAGTGTCTAATAAATGAGATAAAGAAGTGGAAAACCTTGCAGAATGTTGGTATTTTCATTTCTTCCTCTAGTGAAGGCTGTAGAGAGGGGAAGAAAATATAATATGTATGAAGATAGTGTATCAGTGGTGTTAGAAAGACAAAGACTTTGATTTTGTAGACCATATTATTAGAATTGTGGAACTTAGGAAAAAACAAAATGTATCTCTGAAGAGTTAAGGTACATTATTAACAAGAATTTGCCAAATGAAATAACAATTTTTAAATTAAAGAATATTATATAAAAATGTAATGAGTATGACTCTATAATTAAAACACATGGGAAAAAAGAA
Organism: Aplodontia rufa; assembly: GCA_004027875.1. NCBI lineage: Eukaryota > Metazoa > Chordata > Mammalia > Rodentia > Aplodontiidae > Aplodontia > Aplodontia rufa. Next base: position 18,903 of record PVKS010023976.1, on the reverse strand, counting down.
ATAAATTTTCAAGATCCATAATGTATAAGAACTGAGATGTTCATTTGTCATTCTTCTTTTTTTTCTTCTTTTTTTAAGGAGAGAGAGAGGGACAACGAGAGAGAAAGAGAAAATCCATTTTATTTAGTTTTTCATATGGCTTTCATTGCTCTGACACTTTGTTGTACATATGGTCCTGGGGTTTGAACCCATGTGCCTGCATTTGCAAGGCAAACACTGTAACTGCTGAGCCACGGCTCCAGCCTCCATTTGTCGCTGTTAAAATGAAGTAAAAATAATATACATGCATATTTATACATCATCATTCTATTAGGTGACAAGAAACAAAAATCTATAATTATTATCTTGTAATGATTTATTTATTTAAAGAAAGAGAGGGAGACTTAGAGAGAGAGAGAGAATCAACTTTATTTAGGTTTTCATGTTGTCTTTATTGCTCTGACACTTGGTTGTGTACATGATGCTGAGGTTTGAACCTGTGTTCTTGTGCATGCCAGGGAAGCACCATACTGCTGAGCCACTGTTCCAGCCCCAATGATTTCATTTTCGAAAGTTATTAAGTGATATCTACTTCTATGCATATTTATATAGATAATATTTAAAGCTAACATTATGATTGATCAAGTTGTGCTAAAAATAGAAATACAGAGAAAATGTTTCATTAGTTTGGAGTTAAGCATCTTTCACACTAGTAAATAAGGAAATAAATGCATTTTGAATAAAATTTAAAAAGTGGTTTGGACTACAGTTATCCTGGACTCCAGCTCCCTAGATATCTAGTCTATTGAAAAAGTAGAAGAGCAGAATGATTAAACATAATTGAAATTGAATCCACTGGACACCCAGCTGAAGAGTGAACAAGCTACATTCTGCTGCCGCATGGAACTTACTTTTCTGACATTTAACCTCATGCATGTTTTCGTTGTATATAATATGTTTTGCAATTAATTTGTTACCCACTGTTATAATGTGTTATTTTTGAAGAAATAGCACATGAAGTATATTTTCTTTTTATAATTACAGCTAAATTATTGAATATATTTAATGTCCAGAATAGTCTCATTTATATTCATGAAAACTCCTAAATATTATTGCTGGCAGCAGTAAAGAGCTCCTTGTTCCTCAAGCTATATATCCATTGTAGAAAGCAGGGATCTTCCGCTTACTGGATTCACTCAGGAGCTCATCATGTTCAATCATGAGTTTTCATGATACACTTCAGCAGGAAAAAAGATAGTGAAATATCATGACCCAGCTTTGAAATGTTTTATCTGTGAAAAACCTTTCCCATTGCCGTTCTTCGGTTCAAAGAATACAAAGGGTGTTTTATTCCTGTGCCACAAAGACAAAATTATTTCTGTTCCTTGATAATGGTTACAATAGTGAGAATTTTAATACTCTGCTGATTTGCATTTTCGCAAATGAAATCTTTAATTCAGATTTCACTATTAATGGTGAATTTAAGGAAACATGAACACTTTCAGATCTTCATAGGTTGATCTATAGTCATTTTATGATTCTAATACAAAAGAAGTTTGCAATAAAAATGAAATTACAATAAATAATAATACAAAACTTTGAAATATTTTTAACTTTTCCTTAGTGTTTCTTTTATATTTTTAAATCACAAACACATAGCACTATATATATGTGAAATCACATATATGCATGAAATCACATAGAGGTATATATAGAGTCACATTTATATAAATATGTTCGTATAGTCTGGGCTATGTGTTACCATACTATATGGCTTAAATTATTATTTTGTGTTGTTTTTGAGTGAGATTAATGATTAAAGTAGAGACATATTCCAAGCTGATGAATCTCTTCTAATCTAAATAGCATAAAATGACAAAAAAGATACTTTCACTCTTCCTGAATAGTCTTTGTGTTCAGAATTCATTCTTCTCTTATATTCAGTTATATATATATATATATATATATATATACACATATGCATATATATACATATGCATATGTGTGTGTGTATATATATATGTATAGTTAATCACTCTTTTGAGTTCTATTTCTCTGGACAATCTAAGCTAATGCAGATTTGTTACACAGAATAATTCTAGAGGAACTGAAATTTCTAAGGTTTCTGTAATTGACTCTATCCTGATCAAGAATAAAGATCCTAAGGACCCCATTCTGCATAGCAGAGAATGCTTGCAGTCTGTGGTGTAATCTGGATAATCTAGTCATACATGAAAAACAAAGGAACTTTGTCACTTTGTACATAATTTCTTCAAGAGTTTTTGGAAAATTAACAAACCATGGGGTTGACTGATTGCTCCTTATTTTTCTGAACAAGGTGATGAAAGAAAAGGATGACAGTATTGATTCAAATTGTAGCTTAAGTGCTATATTAATAACCGAAAGCCATTTAAGAATACTCTAAGGACTCCCTGCAGGCACAGGCAATTCCTGAAAATCAAACATAGAATCTTATTTTGAAGCCGACTAAATTACAATGTAAGTAGAATTCCCCACCTTATAGAATCTATTGTTAAACTGAAGGGACTCCCTGGGTTAATATAAGGTAAGTTAGAATGTGAATGTGCCTGCCCAGTATAGTAACCACACTCAACTTGTCTTTGGAGGTTGAAGGCTGTCACTGGGTCACTGCCATACCACAATCCAGTTACTTCTATTGCATCCACGTTTCCCAATTGAGTGACTGTCATTCCCAGTCTAAGGCCTGACCTACAAGAAAAGAACAGTCACAGAGCTCTTCAAGATGTGAGGGTTTTTCTCCAAATTTATTCCACACTGTATGAGGAAAAGGTATGTCTTATGTGGGAAATTCATTCTAACATTTCCTTTCTCTACACTAAACTTATCATTAAAGCAAAACAAAACAAACAAACAACAATAACAACAACAATAAAACCCCAGAATAGTGTCCCTAAGTTAATTTCCAGATTAAAATCAGTTTTTAGACCCAGAGCCTCTTAAAGGAAAACACCTACAAACTTTTACCAAGGTAACTATGTCTTGGCACAAACGAAATATTCAAACCTTTTGGGATCTGCAGGATCCAAGCTTTGACTTGACACTAATTCAAGGAGAACAAAACAGCATGATGGCCCAACAGACAGAGCAGGAGATTATGTAAATCAGGTGATCAATGAGATTTTACTTCAGGTGAATCTCACAGAGGGCCCAGCGAACCTCTAAACTCATCTCATGGTTATTTCCCCTGCTCCAGAATATATAATTGGAATAGACAAATATAACTAACTGGCAGAATCACTGCATTGTTTCCACACCTTTGGAACGAGGTGTATTTTGGTAGAAAAGAACAAGTGGATGCCCACAAGAACTGACTCCACCGAGCTAAATAGTTATCCGATGCACTAGCACACTGCTCTAGTGATTATGGGTCAGCCATCAAGAACAATAAAACTTTAAAAATGTTGATTTCCTACATACTTTCATTCAGGTCACTTGGCATGTGCAAAACACTGATGGACTTTGGAAACGACAGTGGATTATCATAAACATCACCACCTTGTGACTCTAATTGTGGCTGTTGTACCAGATGTGGTTTCATTGTTTGAGCAAATCTACACACCCCTTGGTACTTAGTACATAGCCATTGTGTAGGCAAATGTCCTTTTATCCATCCCTATCTGCAAGACCCACTAAAAGCAGTTTGATTTCATCTGATTTCAGCCCAAAGTACCCCAGCATCCTGAAAACAACTGGCTTGTGTAATGGCCCTTTAAGCCATCAATTATGGCACCAGTCAGGTGTAAAGCTTTGTAGCACTGAAGCAGTGTTCTCAGTAAGGGTGTATATGCTCTGAATCAGCTATACTACGCCATACTGTTTCATGCCACTGCCTCATTTTGGGCTGTTCTAACAAAACACCATAGACTTGATTTGTAAAAACTTGAAATTTATTTCTCAGTGGTTAAGAACTAATGAGAGTCTGAGAACAGAGTGTCAGCATGGATAGGTTCCCATGAGAACCTTCTTCCTGGTTACAGATGATTGACTTCTCATTCTATCTTCACATGATGCAGAGAAAAGTAGGTAGTAACTGGCCTTTCCTTCTAAGGGCACTAATCCCATTCAGGAGAACTCCACTGTTACGAACTAGTTACCACCTCACATCTTATTTCCAAATGTCACATTGGTAATCTGCATTTTGGAGAAGATGAATTTGCTTCATACTGCTAAGATTTATATGCCCAGGAACCAAGAGGTATAAATGGAAGTGGCAGTACTCACTATTATTCCTAGTAACTCACTAGCAAAAGTTTGCTCTATGTTCTTATGAATTTATGTTTAATCTCTTCATAGTGAGAATTTATCACATTGGACCTGATACAAATTTGTGTTCCTTTTACCAGGGGACACAACAATTCTATTGAATTGGACATTAAAACTGAAATCCAGACACCTGGACTGTTCATGTCTTTGAATCAACACACAAAAAAAGGAGTTACTGTGCTGGCTGCAGTGATTGGGAGTCTAAATGGGAAACTGCCCTGCTGCTTTACAATGGAGGTAAGGGAAGTAACTTCTGCATTACAGGAGATGGCAGTGTATCTCTTGGTATTAGAGTGGCCTATGATTAAGATCAATGGATAATTAGAACAGTCCCATCCAGGAAGAAAAGTGAAGGGTACAGATCCTTCAGGAATGAAGATTTGTTTCTTTTTACCAGATTAAAACCACAAACAGCTGAAGTACTTAATGAAAGCAAAAAAAAAGAAAATACAGAATAGGTAGTGAGAAATGATAATTATAAATAGTAGTTAAAGCACATGACTTAGAGAAATAAGGCTGTAATTATCATGAGTGCTTCTGAATTTATTTTTGCTATGAATGTTTGTGTATGTGTGTGTGTGTGTGTGTGTTTGTAACTTTGTTTGCTTTCCTTTCTTTTCTTCTTATGTAACATAAACTGTAAAGTGTATTAAATTTATAATATGACATTTAGGTATTATTCATTTTATACGATAGTGTTTAAATGATGGGCTATCAAGGACATGAATAAATTTTATTCAAAGATTTTGCCTCTTTTGGGAAGGCAGTTGATGAATTTTCAGGTTTTTTATATATTGTGAAAGAATAGTTGTATCAGGTAGGTAGAATTAAGACTTTTTTATATTTATTTAGATACCAAGTATAGTTAAAAGAGATGTATGTAAGTGTCGAGTTGAAAGGGTTGAATTTGGATGGCTAATTTATGTGGCAATTTGATTGAACCACAGAGATCCCAGACATATGCTAAACCATCATAATGTTTGTCCCTACTGAGGGCATTTTTGAGGTAGGTTAACATTTCAATCAATAGACTTAGTAAATTAGATTAGCTCACAAATGTGGATGAGTCACCATCAATCTATTGAAGACTTGAATAGAACCAAAATGAGGACTAAGAATATCTCTGTCTGTTCTCAGGCCAGGAGATAGGTCTTTGCCTCCCAGCTCAGACAGGAAATCCGGTTGCAACTATTCCACTAGCACTTTGGGGTCTCCAGGTTGCTTGCAAAAGATCTTGGCGCCTTCTCTGCTCCTACAGTCACATAACTTAATCCCTGAATATAATCATAAAAATAAAAATCTTTAAAAAATGTTTTTGTGTACTTACTAAAAACACACACACAAATGGGTGTGTGTTCATGCATGCATGCATGCGTGCATGTGTGTGTGTGTGTGTGTGTGTGTGTGTGTGTCTGTGTCCTATTATGTTTTTTCTGGAAAGCTCAAAATAGTTAAATATATTTAGCATTTAAATACCTGAAGAGCCACATCTCTTAAAGGTTAATAAAGAGTGTGAATACTCATTTCCTCTTCAATGAAAATGTAGATGTGGTTGAAGTGATATTGAAGGAAGATAAAACAGGTTTTACAGATTTCTCTAGATTTACTGATGGTAATTTCATCTTCATGAAGGCAGAAGATGCTGTGAGGAAACTGTTCTTGTAGAGAAAATTGCTCTTAAGTGAAAAGAATGTCGAAAATTTAGAAGGGAAATCACATGATTTTTTTCCCAAAACATCAGTACTGTTTTTCATGTGGCTTTTATTGCTCTGGTATTTCCTTGTGTACATGGTGCTGGGGTTCTAACTTACATCTTCATGGGTACCAGGGAAGTGCTGTAACCACTGAGCCACCACTCCAGTCCCAGTTCATGATTTTATAATTTCTTGCCTAGGCATTGGTCGATCATTTCTCTGCGAATTGCCTATTTCCTTTGTCTTTTAATTAATATTCACCCTATAGACTAATTTACCTGTTCTTTCATTCTTCTTCATACCAAAGTCAGTTCTATAAGTGCAAAAATTTTGCTCTTTTATCTGTTAATGACCTTCACTTGAAACAATACTTTAGAAATTTTAATAAATTAAGTACTTATGTTTTTAACAGTACATTTTCTTAACTTTCATTAATAATTATTTTGCTCAATTCTTGAATAATAATGAAAATCAACTGAATTTTCAGGTCATATGGCACATGTACTAAAAATAATTGATTGGATATAAATCTCCAGTCTCACTGAAGGATATACCAAATATGTTTACTTTTTTTTTAGAATATGATTTTTATTTTTTAAAGAGAGAGGGATAGTGAGATAGACAGAGAAAGAGAGAAACAACTTTATTTAGTTTTTCACATGGCCTTAGTTGCTCCAACACTTAGTTGTGTACGTGGTGCTGGGGTTTGAACCCAGGTCCTCATGCTTTCCAGGCAAGCGCTGAAACCGCTGAGCTACCGCTCCAGCCCCAAATATGTTTACTTTTAAAAAAATATTGAACAATTTGATGATTAAAGTTTCATTACTTTAAAAGTGTTATTATAATTATTTTGTCAATTATAGTATCTAGTTTCTGATTGTTTCCATATTATAAAGTACAATTTGAATCAAGGACATGAAAAATTTGAATATCTTTTAAATTTTAAATTTTTAAATTTATATTAGAATGGTTCATTTGATTTATAATTTAACTCTAATTATATCCCAATGATATTTCCCTGTCAGAAATATTAAAAATTTACATTTGTCATAAAATTTTCATCATTTAATAAACAAAATATATTCTGTTTTAATTTATAATTATATATCATACTTAATCTTTTTTCTTACACTTACTGACAACTCACATTTGAAATGAAATAAATAATCATTATAGCTTTCATTGGATTTTTTTGAGAGATAGATAGTGAGAGAGAGTTCAGTTAATTTCATTTATTGTTTCTCTGTTTTTTGTTTTTCCATTTAGTTGTATATGTGGTGCTGGGGATAGAACCAGCACCACATGCATGCAAGGTAAGCGCTCTGCCATTGAGACACCATTCCCGCTCCCAACCAAGGTTCTTTAACCAGGAACCTTCAATTTTAGGAGGAAAACTGAAAACTAAAAAGTAAATATATATTTGAGATTCTGAGTTGGTCAGAGACAAGAGTGTTCTTTTTATTTTTTAAAGAGAGAAAGACAGTGAGAGAGAGAGACAGAGAGAATCAATTTTTATTTAGTTTTTCATGTGGCTTTTGTTGGCCCTGACAGTTGTATACGTGGTGCTGGGGTTTGAACCTGTGTACTTGCGCATGCCAGGCAAGCGCCATTACCAGAGAGCCACCGCTCCAGCCCCAACAAGAGTGTTCTTGAAGCCAATGAAGAAATAGATGACTAAAACACTGAGAGCTGAGCCAAATCATAGTAGTAAACACCAAAAACAGTGAGAGACTACCATACTTTTATCTCCATAAATAATCCAAAATTAATTGAATAAAAAAATGCAGGAAACTCCAGATTTTTAAAAAAAAGTTTCAAGTAGCTCTTTCATATGACTGTAGAAATTTCAAATACTTTACATTTTAATTTTTATGAAAATTTTGTTGATTTATTATACTCAGTAAAACTAAATCACAGAACGTAACTTCTAATTATGAAATACTAGCTTCTTACAATAAAAATGTTATATTGTGCCATTGTTTTCTTCATAGCCTAATTTTATGCATCTCTCTGGATACTGTTTAATGAAAAATTACTTCTAAGGATTACTCTGCTAGCTGCACAAGAATAACAATGGAACCAAATTGATTAGGTGGATAAAAGGCAAGACTGTTTTTTAGTAAAAACATTCTGTGTACATAGGCAAGTGGAAGAGGCAGGAGGCAAATTTGACAAATAATTGAAGTCCTAAGCCTTGAAGAATGTCGCTAGTTGTGCTCAGTGCTGTAGGTCTTGTTCTGAGAATAAATCCAGTGATGTGGTGTAGAACTGAAATGACCCACGGGAGAAGGTGTGGCAACACGCCTTCCAAGAGCCTGGAGGACTGACTGAGAAAGGACAGAGACTAGGACCTGGAATATGAATCAGCTCGTTCTTGCATTTCCAACACCACAGAAATGCTTGCTGGAGTAGAGACGGTGTGAATGAAAATGCATAAACCTGAGAGGCAATATTTTGAATCCATAAGATTGTGTCTACATACGGCAAGAAACGAGAACAGAAAGCATCACACAGAAAGAGGAGGAACGTTTTGCATTTTGTTGGGTAGCTAACAGTATACCGAGTTAAGAACTTGTTGAGTATAAGGTACATTAATAACTTTGTAATATGTGATTTGATATATAGAACTGAGGTTGAGAGCACTATTTATAATAGTAATTTATTTTTGAGAGTCATAAAATACATGAAGTATTTTCTTGTTTATAATTTTTAAATTAGTGCATTATAAATTCACTGACTTTTTTGTTAGTGCATTATAGTTACACAAAATGGGGTTAATTTTGGCCTAATTATAGAAGCATGGAATATAATTTGCTTCCGTTCAGTCTGCATTGCTTCCAATTTTCCTCCCCTCCTCCCTGCCTGCACTGGTCCCTTTTCTTTCCTGGTCTTTCTTCTGTTTGTTTATAGTTTTTTTTTTCTAATTGGTACATTATAAATATATATGAAGGTGAAGTTTACTGTGTTATATTCATATATGTATACAGGAAAGTTTGGTTAGTTTCGTTCCACTAATCCTCTTTTTTCTTGTACATCCTCCCTCCCCCTTCATTTCCTCCATCTACTCCAATTATGTCTCCTCTGCTTTCATGGGTTTCTACCCATCACTATTTTCTACCCCTTCCTTTGGTCTAACTTTCACATATGAGAGAAAACATTATATCCTTGACTTTCTGAATCTGACTTCTTTCACTTAGAATGATGTTCTCCAGTTGCATCCACTTACCAGCATATACCAGTTTCATTCTTCTCTTTAACTCGGTAGAACCCCACTGTGTTAATAAATGGGCAAAATAACAGACACTTCTTAAAAGAAGAAATACAGGGGCTGGAGCCGTGGCTCAGCGGTTTCGGAGCTTGCCTGGCAAGCACGAGGACCTGGGTTCAAACCCCAGCACCACGTACACAACTGAGTGTTGGAGCAAGGAAGGCCATGTGAAAAACTAAATAAAATTGTTTCTCTCTTTCTCTGTCTCTCTCACTGTCCCTCTCTCTTTAAAAAAAAAGAAAAAGAAGAAGAAATATAAATCGCCAAAAATATTTAAAAATGTTCCACATCTCTAGCAATTAGGGAAATGCAAATCAAAACTACTCTAAGATTTAATTTTACTCCAGTCAGAATGGCAATTGTCAAGAATACAAATAACAGGGCCTGGAGTCTTGGCTCAGAGGTTATGGTGCTTGCCTGGCATGTGCAGGTACGTGAGTTCAAACCCCAGCACCACATACATAACGAAGTCTAGAAGCACCAGGGGGTACATGAAAAAGTTAAATAAAAATAGATTCTATCTCTCTGTATCTCCCTCTCTCTTTTGAAAAAATAGAATATAGATAACAAATGCTGGTGAGGATGTGGGGGGAAATATGCACTAGTACTTCACTGGGAGAACTGCAAATTAGTTCAACAATTCTGGAAAACATTATGGAGATTCCTAAAAAAAAAAAAAATTGGAATAGAACCATCATATGACCCAGTAACCCAACTTCTTGGTATGTATCCAAAACATCTTAAATCAGCATGCTATAGGGATGCAGCCATATAAATGTTTAGAGCAGTACAATTTGCAATAGCCAAATTGTGAAACCAGACCAGATGCCCATCAACAGATGAACGGATAAAGAAAACGTGGTATACATCCACTGATTTTTTAAAATTACCTTCAGTAAACTTAGCAAAAATAATTTGAATGCATTAGTAAGGCTGAAACATGTTTATGTACTTTGAATGTAAAAATAATGGAGTGATCATGTAGAAATATTTTGCAAAACAAAAATTCTGAAGTAGAGAAATGAGACAGAGTGACAGCTGGAAGGTGACATGCTTAAAGATTTGCTTTTCACTTCTTTCTCCTTTTCCCCTACCTTGTCTTCTTCCTCCTTCTTGGTATTTTAGTTTATTTATAGAGGGTGTATTAACAAAGAGATCTGATATTGTCCAGATATTTATCAAAAGAACTATGGATACTGAATGAATTAATAATATTGAAAAAAATGAAAATAAATGTTCTAAGATTCTAAGAAGGTATGGATATGTAAGAGCTGGAGTACTAACTTTGAATAAGATCCTCAACACCTGTTTCCATGTAACTGTGAAGGAAGCACGTGGCTACAGTGCTAGGGTTTTGAGAGCAAAAGCTGGCATTCAGGGGCTGGAGCGGTGGCTCAGCGATTTCGGCATTTGCCTGGCAAGCACGAGGACCTGGGTTCAAACCCCAGCACCACGTACACAACTAAATGTTAGAGGAACTAAGGCCATGTGGAAACCTAAGTAAAGTTGGTTCTCTCTTTCTCTGTCTCTCTCAATTTCCCTCTATCTTAAAAAAAAAAAAAAAGCTGGCATTCACACCTGTCTGGTGAAATTGTATTACGGACTATTTTTTCAGTAGGAGTTTGAGCAAACTGATGTTGTTTATCCTCAGTAGTTAAGGAAGAAGAAATTGACATGACTGAAGTTGATGACTATAACTCTTTTAAACCAGCATCTACATTCTATCTCAGCAGCACTGGTAGCATAAGAACAATCACAAAAGCTGGCAGAATTAGTCATTAATTTTTGAGGTATATTTGAAGTATACTGGACAAAGAAATTTGTTATAAAATGATAAAAGAACCAACTACTGCAATCAAGGTGGATCTAGAAGAAAATATAGGGAATGATGATAACCATTAAGAAATTAAAGGATCTATGAATTTTGTGTACTACTTTAAAAAATAGAATTCTGAAAAAAATTTAGGTAGCAGAATGGGATAACTAGACAGTTCTTCAGTTATGTTGGCTACTGAATGAAACCGTTTATATTTGAAGCTCATTATGGTTAGAAATATCAGCATGTTGTCTTTTCTCTGTCTTTTCATTTTAATTTCGTTGTTCCAAATGTGCTGCTTCAGAACAGGGCATGATATTTTACATAGTCTCTGAAAACTAGGACCTAACCATCAATGAGTCAAAAGAGAAACCAAAAACAAAAACAAAAAGTGCCACTAGCAGGTTAGAGACAAGAGAAAATTCATTTCAGACAATTTTTTTAAATACTAAATCATTAAAATAAATTTGCATTGAACAAAGAAAAATGCAGTGAGTATCTTCACTATTCACCTGGCAAACTTAAGTCTTCCATCTAGTATTTCTTCTTTGATATATTTGCAGCAGTCAAATATGATAGTGCTGAGATCCTTGGAATCATGTCAAGACTAATACGGGAAGTCATATTTTAATCATTTCTTAAAGAAGATTTCAAGGTAATGAGATTGAGTCTTATAAAATTCTTAACATTCTACCTCAAGTTTCTTATTAAGAATTCTTGATATTTTGTTTTTCCTACTGCCATTCTGAAATTCAGGGATGCTTTTTTTCCAAAATGTCAATGAGAAAAACACTAATTGCAGCTTGATTTATCATATATTAGAGAACTGTGGAAGCCATTCCCATCCAGGGATATTGCTGTTGTAGTTTGGGTGTTGAATGTCTTCCAGTGGCCTGAGCAGTAAAGGCTTTAGCTCTAGGTGGTAGTCTGGGGATTTGTGGAACCTTTCATAAGTGAGGGTTTCTGAGATTTCCTTAGGTCATGATGGTGCACCCCTGTGGCCGATTGTGGGACACTGGTTTCTTCCTTTCCTTCTCTTAAGAGGATTGAGGTGAGGAGTTTTTCTCTGCTACATGATTGCATGATTCTATAATGATGCGCTTTATCACTAGACCCTAGAGCAGCACAACCAGTCAACCTATCATGGACTGTTACACAAAAGCTATGTACCGATATAAATTTTTTTTTCTTTGTAAGTTGAATTGTATTAAGTACTTGGGATATGATGAAAGTTGACCAAGAAAACCAAAACAAAACAAAAACTCCATCTTTGAAGGCATAGTATACTGGTGTTATACCAAGTGTCCCCAAAAAGTCTATTTGTGAAAGATTTAGTCCCCAGAATGTCACCATCAGCAGGTGGTGGAAACTTCAAAAAATGGGGTCCTGTGTGTGGTCATCTGGTCAATGGGGAATGCCTCTAAAGAAAGGACAGGCCCCTCGCCCCTTCTTCTTTCCCTTTCCCAGCCCACCATGAGGTGAATTTTCTGCTTTTCCATACACTTCCCAATGTTCCTCCTCATCACAGGCTCTACAGCAATGGTGCCAACCAAATATGGATTGAAAACTCCAGAAGTGTTTGTCAAAATAAATGTTTTCCCATTAGAAAGGGATTGTCTCGGGAATTCACTACTGTAACAGAAAAAGAGGCTAACACAAAAAAATCGATTTGAACGCTTCCCAAATACCCATGTGTTAATGGTTTAGTCTCAGGCTTGGTGCTATTGAGAGGTGCTGGGGACCTTAAGAGGTAAGGCTTTCAGGGAAGTTTTAGATCATTGGGGTCATGCTCTCAAAGGGATTCTGAGACCAGAATCTCTTCTTTTTCTGTTTTCTTCCAGTGGCTGCCATGAAATGAATGACTTTGCTCCATCTTGTGCTCTCTAAAAGCAATAGGGCCCTTTCAATGAATGTTCATTTGCAAAAACACTTATAAAATTGGATTTGACCAGCAGGCTATAGTTTTGTAACCTTTGTCCTACAACATTTAAAGATGCCTTGCCCATGAACCTCACATCAGAAAATTCTAAGATTGATCTTTCCAGAGCTACTGACCCCAATATAAAAATTGCATGTTTAATTTTCTATAATAGAAGTATAGTTTGACAGCTTTCACTATGGGAATTCTTATGTTCAAAAGTGTTCTTTTCAAAATTTCTCAGTGTCTAAAGTGCATTCTTTACTTTGGAGTTAACTATGTTAACAGTGTTACACAATTCCAGAGTGAATGGAACTGGAGGGACACATTACAGAAGTAATTTTTCACATAATGCCCTAGGGTTGTCCATGGGAAGGTGGTAATGACTGAACTCCCAAATATCTGTGGGAGACAGCCCATCTCAGGATAAGTAAATTGTTCCTGGCACCTGGTCTGTTTACCTCCCTGACTGGGAGAATCATTGCACTAGTAATGCTTTTCCAACAGGCAGGTAGAAACTTCATGGAGTCTGCAGCAGTTGGTGATTATATTTAACTGTGAGAAACAGAAAACTTGTTAATCACTGGCTTAAACAATTATGGGCTTATTTTTTCCTAACAATTAGAAGATTAAAATTATATCAATGGCTCATGAGACTAAGGGCTGAGATTTCTGAAATTTCTTTGGCCTTCTCCTTAGTGTCTTCCTGATCAGGTTGCTTGAGCTCCTGTTACCAAGTTTGTATTCTAAACAAGAGTGAAATGTGAGCAACAGGGAGCAAGCAGGTGCTTATATTAAGAAAGCAGTTTTACCCTATTTCTATGTTGCCAAATTTGAGACACAGCTACTTTCATAGGCTACTGAAAAATGTGGGTCCAGTTATGCAGGATGATTGAATGGACCAGTAATTGGTAAGTCATACATAATTGTTCGTGGAAAGCATAACTGCCGCTTCACCATTATATTACAAGGGTTGTGCTATTTAGGACAGAAATACAAAAGGAAAAAATAGAGAACAAACTCTTGCTTAGTAAAAGAATAATTAGTTTTAGGTACAATATTACAGTCATAAGGCATTTTTCAAAAAATTTGAACATAGAGTTGTAATTTTCAATATTTACCTGTTGGTTTAAATTTGTAAACCAAGTCAGTGTTCCACAGATGACAAAATTTAATCTGAATATTCTGATTTCCTCCACTTCTGTTTATCAGCGGTCATGTTTATGTTTGACATTCACACCTGATCCATTCTGTGGCTTGCCATCAACACAATCTCATATTTGTGATGAGAAATGATGAATTCCATATCTTCTAGCTCCTTTTTTGGATGTTCTTACCCCCACAACTGTCCACTACTCCTATAGTATCTCAATTTCATGACATATCCAAAAAGGCTTTCCATACCCAAAGTGTGTGGCATGCATGTATGTATATAAGCGTATATAAGATAAAATACAATATCTAAAATGTATTATATATTAATAAATAATATATACTATTATATATAGTGTATTATACTATATATACAAGATATAGTAACATATGTTTCCTTTGATTTTCAACTCTCTCATCTTTCCAGACATGAATTTTTTGTGGATTGTCATTAATTGTCCTGAAGTTCCTTTTTTTTTTTAAAGAGAGAGGGAGAGAAGGACAATGAGAGAGAGAGACAGAGAGAATCAATGTTTTTTAAGAGAGAAGGACAGTGAGAGAGAGAAAGAGACAGAGAGAATCAACTTTTTATTGAGTTTTTCACATGGCTTTTGTTGCTCTAACACTTAGTTGTGTATGTGGGTGCTGAGGTTTGAACTCGTGTACTTACACATGCCAGGCAAGCGCTGTAACCACAGAGCCACAGCTCCAGCCCCTGTTCTGAAGTTCTATTCAATTTCTTCAAAGTAATGTTGTCATTGCTTTAATCTTATTTGTTTTATGGGCTGGAGCAATGGCTTAGTGTTTGGAGCACTTGCCTGGTATGCACAAACCCAGGTTTGAACCTCAGCACCCCATACACAACTAAGTTTCGGAGAAATAAAGGTCAGATGAAAAAAAATTGATTTTTTTTCTCTTTCTCACTTTCTCCCTGTCTCTTTAAAAAATTATTTTTTAAAATTGGTAGTTTGATAAATGCAAAAGAGAGCTATCTTAAAATTCCAGCAAAAAAGAAAAACTCCGTTTTCCACTCTTCTTAAACTCACTTTAATATTTCCAAAATCATTATTTTTATTTATTAATGTTTATTCTGATATTCCATTCTGTGTTTCTAGACATTATGATTTATTACCATTTTTGTTAATTTAATTTAATTAATTTTTATTATCATCATTTTATCAAGATAAGTATATGGGGTTCATGATTTTTATACTTTGCCATGATGTGTAAGTGATATACATTTAGGAACAATCATGCTTTGAATTTTGATATTTTCCTTGGATGAGGTTGTGTGGTGTGATACTCACTTCTGATGCTGGGTGGTGGATCCCAGTTAGTTCCACAACCATGAGGGTAAACAATCGACACTCTATATTGTAGTATGTTGTTATATTGTGATGTATAGTAGGTTAGATGTATTAAATTCCTCTTGAACTTAAGATAGTTTCAATTTACAATGGTATTATGAGGCTTATGTCCAGGGTCATCTTATTAGCATTCTTAAAGCTGAATACCATTTTCACTCTTCACTTGCTTGTATTCTAGATGCAGCACAATTTTTGGTAACAGTCAGTATTCTAACTACATATTTATGGTTCTGTTAATGTTTTCCACTGGTGAATGTGTTAAGTATAACTATGAGTTTATTTCAGTTAATAATGAATGATAATATTTCAGTTATGTCTGATTCAGTTACTTTGCTATTTATTGCTAACTATTCCAACTATATAGTAGCTTCCATTTTATTGAACATTTATTTGAATTCTTTCTCATGGTCTTGTGGTCTGCATTATAGTCCCAGACATTTTCAGAATTTGGTGCTTTTATCTTTCCAATGTTTTTCTGGCTCACGTGTTCATAGCTTATTGTTTGTTTATTTATTCTGTGATTTCAATAAATCATATTCTATATTGCTTCTCTATAAGTGGTGTACATATTTATTGAGACTGCATACTGCTGCAAAATATTTTTATTCTGCCTGAAAATTGATTTTTTTTTCTGTGTACTGAGTACTGTTAGTTTTCCATTAGAGATTCACATGCATTTCTTCATAGTCATCTAGAGGTTTACCTGAGCCATTAAATTTAAGCCTAAAAAGTTTTTATAGTCTGGTAGCTCTTTCCCAGTGGTGAGAAAATCCATGATGATGAAGATTTCAGTATTGTTTTCTTTGTAGCTGTTGATTCTGAGGTACACTTTTAGATCTGGAGAGGGTTCTTACATTATTTCTAAATATTGGCCTCGATTTCACAGTGTTTCTCTCTTTTGGCACTCTTCTGAGTTGTAAATTGTAACTCCTAAATTGAACCATTAATTGTATTTTGTTTTCTTTCATAACATTAAAATATTTGTTTACCTTGTTCATTTCCTTATTGTCTTCTTCCTTATTTCCAAAATTTTGTGAACATTTTAATGAAACCATTAGATTTTATATATTGGTAACTCTTTTCTATTTGATTATTTTACTTTAAATTTTTTTTTCTTCTTTAAGAGTTCCAATATCCCTTATTTCTCTGAAAAAGACAGCACTGATATGCTGAAAATTTATTCATTACCCAGGATGGCTATTTGTGGGGTTGCGTCTTGGTCTTCATCTGTCATGTCAGAAGCCTAATCAGATGTTGGGGATTCCTTTTGCTATTCAACTAAAATTGAAGGCTAATATACCATGGGGTCAGTGGCCACTTTTTTTTTTTTTTTTGATGAAGATTCACAGACATGAGTATTCACAACTGTTTGTTACTAAGCATCTAACTTTATTTTTAGAGAGTGAAATCATCATTTATTCTATTTGGCCAGTGCAAAAAACTGCAAAAACTGAAAAAGTAAGTGGTGGAAAGAACTTTAGTCACTACAATTTATTATTTATAGTTTCATTTAGGATTACTTACTTACTATAAGTATCCATTATCTCACAACCCTTGAATGGCTAAAATACTGGAAACTTGAACTATTCTTGCCAAATTAATCTACAGAGTAAACCTGACATTTCTCAACTACATGGAAAAAAGGTAATTAAATCTAAATAGGTCCTAATGTTATTATGATTTAAGTTGGCTATATAGAAAGACTGGAATTACAGAATTTAAGTGCTCCTAATTTCTGTTCAGAAAGTTTCCTCATTCTTATTTGCACTTTTTAACCATATAAGAAGCATTAAAATCTTTCACCCATTTCTCATCTTTTGAAGTATTTTAGTACCTAAATTAGCTTTTTACTCATTTGGATTTTCCTTGTAGATACATAAATAAAACTATCCATTCTTTGTTAAATTAGTTAAAAGTCTTCCATCTAGTTTTAACTTTCAAAAAATAAATTATTGAAACATTTACCAGTACATACCTTCGATAGCATTTATAAAAATTTATGCCATTCTATTAGTGTTTAAATAAATAAGACAGAGATAAACTTATCCATTAGATCAGCTACACAAAACTACGTATTTCTCAAATCAAATTTAATGTAACAATTTTTACCTATGAGAATGAATTACATCTTACTTAAAAGGTGAATTGATATTCAAATTTGGTTCTCTTATATAAAATGTTTAGTCCATTCTTCTTATTCTCTGTTGGTACAATGAAATTTTAATATTATAATTTTGTATTACAACTATTAATATATGAATATGTAATTTCATTATAAGTAAGCTTTAAAAAAGATTTTCTGCTTCTTCTCCTCTGTTTCTTTCTTCCTTTCTTTTTTTTTCCTCTTTAAAGGAAAAATGTAGTTTAAGTCCATTTGGGTTGCTCTGACAAAAATAACATAAACTGGGTATTATGATTTAGATTTGAAGTTTCCCCCAAAGAGTCTATGTAAATGCATAAAAGTTTGGAGGTGAAATCAGTAGATTATGAGAGCTTTAACTTAACTAGTGGATTAATCCATTTGACGAATTGATCATTTCAATGGGTTACTGGGTGGTAACTTGAGGCAGGTATGATGTGGTTGGAAGAAGTAGGTCACTGGGGGTATTCTTTGGGATTATATATATAGTGTCCCTGGATCTTTTTCCTCTCTCTGCTTCTTGGTTACCATGAACTGAGCAACTTTTCTCTTCTTGGCCTTTTTGCCTGATGCTCTGCCTCACCTCATGCCCAGAACAATGGAGGCAGCTGACCATGGACTAAAATGATGAACAGAAAATCAACTTTTCCTCCTGTAAATTCCTCTTGTCACATATTTTGGTCACAGAGTCAGAAATCTGACTAATGCACAAGGTAGCGTATAATTAATAAAAATTTAGTTCTTCTAGTTCTGCAGGGAAGTAAATCCAAAATTAAGCAGGTGAGGGCTTGCTTTCTCATATGTAGGTGGATCATTCTCTTTATGTCCTTACTTAGTGGAAAGAGCTAACAAGCCACCTTGGGCCTCACCTGGAAAGGCACTGATCCCTTTCATGAAGGTAACAGGTAAAGATAGAGTTCAGTTTGCTCAAATTATGTACTTTCCAAAGAAATCCTGTCATCAGACTGGCCCTTGGAAAACCCTTAGAAAATACTTTCCAAGTCATTTTAATAATTTGTCAGGTAAGATTGTTCTACACCAATGGCTTGTACAATACTATATTTGCTTGTTTTATATGTCTGAGAACCTGAGATATTTTACATATGTTTTTATAGGTTAGTTTATGCAAGCAACGGGATTCATGGTCAATAAACATTAACCCTGAGTATAACATCTTTTTCTGAGCATTTTTAATTTTGACTACCAATGAATGTGCATGCACACACATGCATCCCCAAAACACACAGAGTTTATATATATATAT